>JAYMSW010005403.1:0-10070 GCA_036897725.1 Erodium texanum
CCACACCCCAAACCCGCGCCGCGGGGAGCCGCTCCGGCTCCCTCCGGGGACCACCGGCTGGCCTGTAGTGGGTGAAACCCTGGCCTACATTTTCGGGGACAAAAAGGGTTCCCCGGAGTTCTTTTCGGACATGAAAAACAAGTACAAGACAAGCATGTTCAAAACCTCGTTCCTAAGCGAGAAGATGGTGTTATGCTCTGCGGACGCGAACAAGTTCTTGTTCTCCAACGAGAACAAACTAGTCCAATCTTGGTGGCCCAAAAGAGTCGAAAAAATATACTCAAGTTCTGAAAAGAGAAATACTGTAGATGAAGGCAAGAGATCAATAAGAGTCCTTGCACCCTTGGTCAAGCCCGACGGTCTCCAAAAGTACAACTAATTACTATAATTAGCCTTACTTAAAGTTAATATATGAACTTGACAGTTAAACAACAGTTTAGAGACAAGAGATAATAAAATATTTATGTACCGTAAATTAGATACATAGAAAAATAATATATAGTTTTAAAAGAACCAACTCAATTAAAAATAGTTCAAGATAACAGTTGAAGACATAATTATATTTTTATATTCTAACTATTACTATTATTATTACTGAATTTATGGTCGGATGAATTTAATACATTTCTACTCTTTCCTTATATTTTTGGACCTTTGTATGTGCAAAGGTACATAGCAATGATGGACGAGGTGACGGAACAACACGTGCACCAAAATTGGGACGACAACAAGGAGATCAAATCCTACGCTATGTGTAAAGCGTTGACGTTTCAACTAGGCCTCAAGTTGTTCTTGGATATCGACGACCCGGACAAGGTGGCCGAGCTGGCCGATCCCTTTCACGAGGCCGGGTCGGGGCTTTTGGCATTTCCCTTAATTTTCCGGGAACTCATTTCAGGCGAGCCATTAACGCGGCGAAGAAGCTCCAGAGAGAGATTGCGGAGGTGGGGATGAAGAGGAGAGCCGATTTGGAGGAGAACAAGGTGCCACCAACTAAGCAACACGACATGTTGTCCCACGTTGTTGCCGAGAGGTACGAGGATGGAGAGTACTTGTCGCTCTCCCTCGTGTCCAACAAGCTCTTAGCTTTGACCGTCGGGACCTTCCACAACACCAGCATCACCATGTGCAACATCCTCAAGTTTATGATAAAGTCTTCCAAGGTATATATATATAGCCATGACCCGACCCATTCTAATCAGACCGTTGTAATATTTGTGTTTCTTTTCAACAGAGCAAATGGAGATTATGAAATCAAAAGAGGAAGGAGAAGCTTTGAATTGGGTGGACATACAGAAAATGAAGTACTCATGGAACGTTGCTTCTGAAGTCTTAAGGTTGTTCCCACCAACTCCTGGTACTTTCAGGCAGGCCATCAACGACCTCGTGTATGATGGATTTTTTATCCCAAAGGGCTGGAAGGTAAACATTTCAACATTTTTTTTTATATAATTAATGTGGTAACAGGTCTACATCTAAATATTATTTATGATCAAAATGTAGATACATTGGAATCCATATGCCACCCATATGAATCCAGAATACTTCCCGGAGCCGGAGAAGTTTGATCCTTCGAGGTTCGAAGGTGATGGGGTCTCGACGCCATTCTCCTATGTCCCATTCGGAGGAGGACCTCGAACTTGTCCCGGGAAAGAGTATGCAAAGACCATAGTACTCATGTTCATGCACAATGCAGTGATCAGGTACAAATGGGAGAAGGCGATTCCGGATGAAAAGGTTACAGGCTACCCTAACTTGTAACCAACTTTCGGCCTCCCCATTCGCCTCTATCCTCACAATAAACAGTAAAAAAACAACCTCAAGCATGGTTTGCCTCGCGTTTGACCTATTTTATGCCTTGTCATAAATCACTCGTTTAATGCTTCTTATATGTAGTGTTTCCCATCGTTCTCAATATAAATGTCTCGCCAATTTAATCTCAGTACGAGCAAAAGGAATTTCATTCATCCAAAAGTACAAAATCTTAGTACTGAAGTAATGACATTTTCGATAGTTCATAGACCAAATTACTGTTTTACCTGGAAACCATTGCTTGCCAAATGATGCTATATATCCCAATGTCAGCTCAGCTACAACTTCGTGTAACAAATGCTGTATTGCTAACCGAGATCATGGTATTTTGGAGAAAAGAGTCTCTGCTAGGGCAACATTTCATTCTCTAAATAGTGAAGAGCACAAAAATAGACTACATTGCTGTTTCCAAAGAAATAAAAAAAGAACTGTCTGTAATACATTAACCCTCTAGGTACCTTGAGATCGACAACTAGCGTGTAAGATATTTTCAATGTAAAAAAGGAAACAAGCCTAAGCTTCGGAAACGTCGATATGACGACCGCATAACCCAACCTGCAAGGAGCAAGAAAGAACTACTGGGTTCAGCAAAAATATGCCTAAACTAAGGAACCAAAAGAAGTTGCTAAACTTGGTAACGAGAATTCATCTTTAATGTACACAAGACCATTGTAGATGATAACATAAGGTTGTATTAGGGAACTAGCTTATGATTAGAATTTCAAAATGAACTGCTGCCATTCATATCCAATTTCAAATGACAGAGTTGGAGATGTCATTAATCTTTTAGTCACATTTGAAATTGGTGTTCATATCCCATTCATTTTACCAAGTTTAGCTTTTGACCAACCTGCACGTGAGGGGGAGTGTTGAAGTGACCCACATTCAAATGATATGGATTTAATTACTTGATACACACTAGTTGGGCCCTCCACCTAAGAACTTATGCTTTTGGGGTTGGAATACATTTATAAATGTGCAAATATGCATACTGTAACTATATGAGTATAAAGTATTTACTATTTACAAGATTCAAATGCTTGATTGGCTAACATAGTAATAAAACATACCTGCAAGGAGCAGCAAAAAACATCATGGTAGTCTACTTTTCTGGATACCCCCTTTTAGCTTTACGACGTACATGGCTTGTTTGTCGAAGAGGTTGTTTTGCCTTCTTCCTGTAGAGAACATATAGATGAATATACAGAAACATGCACAAAAAGAAAATCTAAATGTGAAAGCAACACTTGAACTAGGTAAATGTGAACCGTCTCTGACAAATAAACACATTCCAACACTACAAAGTATAGCTAGTACTAACCAGAAAAGGACCGAGCAAATTCTAGGCAGAAGGATGATGGGAATCGCCAACAGAGCAGAGGCCTATAATATTTGAATTATTTATCAATGCATGTCATTAACTAGTGAAAAAAATCAAAAGACAAGGTATGACGAATAACCAACAATACATACGGCAAACCATTCCAACTCCTTGGTCGAAAGAGTTCTTGTAAGTTCATTCTTCCTCAGGAATTCTTTCACTGAATCTTCAACCTACACCAAAATAAGGGGCATAATTTAGATGAAAAGGTAACAGATAGCCTAATTGGAGATTAAATGAATATTCATATACAATTTAGGAAGAATCATAAGTTATAATAGACTTGGTTAGAATCCCTACTACACAACTAGATGTTTATTAGATCAACTAGTCTGTCTGGCAAACCGAAGACAAACAGAAAGGTAAGGTAAAAATTATTAGCCATGAACCGATATATCCGTACATCGCTTCCAGTGCGGAAATCAAAAGAAAAAATCATGATGCCAGCCAAGTCTGCAGAAAGCAGTGCCAGAGCACCATCCATCTCATGGAACATCTAGGATATGCACACCTACACAAATGGTGAAAGAGCTGAAACTACTTGCAGAAGATCAGTAAAACACCTGATCATGGTATGTAGTTGCAGATTTTAAGAATGTCCCATAAGCACTGACTATAGTGTCTGTATAAGGCTTCAGAATCACCCGGACTCTATCAGCATGAGGTTTGGTCACAGTTGTAACCTGATCAACATATGGCTTGCTGAACTTCTTAGCTCCCTGTTGTTACCAATGAAGTTTGCTTTAACATCATAAATGAAAAGAAGGAATAATCATAATAGTTTCTTGTGAGGAGATACCATGAAACATATACCTGAAAGTAGGGATTAACGAATTCTTGTGCTTTGATAGCATGTGGAGTTACTGTCCTTTTTGTCTTCTCATACATTTCAACAGTTTTTGTCGTTAGTAATTGCACGTGAGGTTCAACATAGGTTGTTATCACTAGCCATCGTTCCTTAATAGCTGGGACCCATTTCTTCAGGATGTATAAATTATAATCAAGAAGAGAAAGAATGACCAAAACACAGTCAGATGCAAAGATAAAGAAATGCTCAAAAAGGACTTCACATGACTAATATACAAGAGTTCAGCGCTCCATTATGTTTTTTAGTAAAATTAAATCATCTATCGATTGGAAGGAACATGTTTGAAAATTTAGAAAAAAGGGTTGTGGTTCATATAAGGCTCAGAAGAATTCCGACTATATTATAAAATTATGTAGAAATTATATAGTCCTAGAGTTAAAATGCCACAAGGTAGAGTGCACCATACAGTTTGTATTCTTTCCATGTGGGGTTCAGCCCATTTTGCAGCCTGGGCTTTCTTCTTCAGGACCTGAGACAAATACAATACAATAAGCCAAGTAGTTAATCTAGTATGTAAGTGATCAATAATAGTGTCATTAGACAGAGGAAATCCATGTAGCGTCATTTTCAGTATAAACTGAGTTTTGAATGATTAATTTACAAGACAAAAGGCATACCTTCTGTGTTGCCAAATCCAAGGCAGGTTTTCCGTGCTCATTCCAGTGCGTTGATATGAAGGACTGCAACATGAGTATGATTAGGCCTAAAAAGAATCCATAACACAATTTTGTACCAAAAAGATGAAATTGGATATGACATACCTGGCAACGGAGTAAATGCTCAGCAAGCCAAGGTGGAAGCCATGCGCCATGAACCTGATCATGAATGACAACATTTATTACTCTTTCAAGAAAGTCTAGTCTCTCATAGTGCCTTTTACTAGATAATATATAAGAAGTGATCAACAGTCTCAAACATGAATGATAGATTACTCAAGAATAATTAAAAGGTATAACAATGCATGCGTATGAAGGATGGCCTAGTGCATGAAGCTCCCATGTTGTAGAGCAACTGGTATAACAAACCAATGTAAATAAAATTCATGGATGCCAGAAACTTTTAACAGCTGCTGTATACAAGCAGTGAAAAATATAGAAAAAAACATTGTTCAACAGTTGTTTGTCACTCCTACATATTATCTGTTATGGAGAAGCTGTTTATGGTACTCACAAGGGAAAGTTCTATGGCAGATCCGTACATCATTCTTGCTCTCTTTTTTATCATCCGAATTTGATTCACTTTCTTTTTTTCTCTCAAAGTAGTAAATTAAGAGAACAGACAAGATCTTTCTGTGACTCTTCCAACTCATGTTAGACCTCTCTCTCAAATATAAAGATGGGGTGAAGTGACACTAATGAACTCCTTTCTCTGTATAAGAAAGGTTGATTGCTATCTATCTATACTTGATACACAAAATTGCGGACAAAAAAAAAGTTTTAAGGTCTGGAAGTTAGAAAACCTTGCAAAAACACCTACTAAACTAGCTTTTATGTTTCAAAAAATAAAAACTAAAATACATTATTACATAAAAAGCCCCCCACGTTGGCTCCCCATCCTATATTCCAACTAAACATTATAGAGTTCAGTGGTTCTGCCAGAGACTAACCGAGTTTATAGTAGCAATCGTATCAAAGTTTGTATCGCAAATCAAATTTGCTCAAAGAATAATACAAGGTTGACATCACAAGTTATTGGGAAAAATTCATATTAGTAATATGAACTATGACCCATTTTCACAAAACCACTTTAAACTATCGACCCGTTTACATGACTACGGTAAACTTTTTATAAGGTTCATCCGTTATAACTCTGTTAAGTTTAGCATGAAATGTCCAAATTACCCTTACACAATAAAAAATGAAATTAACAAATAAAAATGAGTTTAAAATTCATAAAAATTACAAAAAAATATATATTTTGAAACAAAAATTAATTGTAAAATTTTACAAACTGAAAAATATTTCTCAAATATATATTTTTATTTTGTAAACTGAGATTTTTAGTCTTATTAATTTATTTTTGTTTACTTTATTTTATCAATTTGTTAAATAAAAATCAATTATGATGATGATGTCATTGTGACATCATCATCTTCTTCTTCCATTTGCTCTACACCATATCTGCGATGCCAGAAGAGAGCTTCGTCGACCGCTGGCAATATCTCCTATACAGCTCCATCCGCTCCAGCTTCATCTCCAACTAGAGTCGATCTTGCAAGACCGGATTCGAGACAACCCCTTGGTACCAGATCTGGGGATCGGAAATTCCAGCAAATTGGGATCCATTTCACAGATCAAGGATTGAATCATTCCGGAAATCTGCATAATCGACTACTCTGGCCTCACTAGATCTATTCTCGTAGGAGCGGAATTGATGCAAGCCCCTTTAGCTCCAGGACTTGCACGACCGAGAGCATCCCCAGTGACTATGAGCAGTAAGATGTCAGTATGGGCAGATGCATGCCAGAAGTTGAGTAGGAGAAACATAGGAGAGGAGGCCGGACGTCATAGGAGAATCAGCATGCCGGAAGTCGCTGGAGAACCAGTATGCCGGAAGTCGTCGGAGAAGCCGATGTGTTGTCGTTGTCCCACTGCGTCGTTTTTCCTTTTTTCTTTTTTATATATTTTTATTTTGTATTCATTACTATTTTGATTGACTTTGACCGGAGTTGACCAAGGGTGTCTTAGTTATTTTGGAAAAATATCAGGTCATGTGCCGTGCACATGACTAAAAATAAAGATTTTTTTGTCAAAACTAACACCGTTAGAGTTTGATGAACCTTAAAAAAAGTTTACCGTAGTCATATGAATGGGTCGATAATTTAAAGTAGTTATATGAAAATGGGTCATAGTTCATAGTACTCATATGAATTTTTCCCTAAGTTATTAACACAAGACACACACAAGCACACAAAGATAAGGAAGTAAGGTCGAGCATGTCAAATGTGTAAACGCAAATAAAAAATATTTTCCTTTTTTAGCTCACTTCTCTCTCTTATCAGGTTGAAAAATATCACAATTCTCAAGTATATCATGCACCTCCTCAAGCAGAGCTCAACAGTTAATTGCGAATTTGTGATGCTTGGTCGATCTCAAGGTTTATGCTCTAGGTTTCTGGCTCATGTGGAATTTGAGTAAAGCCATTCGACATAAAAGAATCTACACATGAAGAGGCTTCAAGGAGTCCAATGTGTGATCAAGAGGGTGCAACATAAATCTTATTTTAAAGCCCTATTTTTGCAAAAGAGGTGGACAATGATCTAGCTTCTTACCTCCTCTAGCTCTTTAGTTTTTGAGGTGACCTCAAATTTAGCCTTTATCATCTCTTCCTGTAGAGCAACGATAAAAAAAGAATACAATTTCAGAAAGAAAAAAAACAGCACGTAAAAGCATGGTTGTTGAGTACTAAAATGATATATGATTTAGTTATGGAAGATAACTGACATACCTCAGCCACTTTGAGAGCCCGCTCAGTGTTCCGAATTATCGTCTTATGATCTTCATTGATCTTTTTGAGCTGTAGAAGGAAGATTTTGTCTGATATCATGGTACAACCCCCACATAATATTAAAGATTAAGAAAAAAAGTTATACTAGCATGAAATAACGAGAAATTTTGAATGCTCGTGCACCTAGCAGAACAAGATTCACATCATGTGCAATAATTAATAACAAATGAAATACTTCAATTGGTAGCAGAAAAGTAGTATATCTCGTGTCTTCTATCATTCCTTTATAGCAACCGATTGAAAGTTTCCATGTGTATTTGATTAAGATAAAGATATTGTTTCATTTTTTTCATTTAGCATTTCCAAATCCTGATACATTATCACCTTGAGTTGGTACATAATATACCACAACATGGATCAAGCAGTTATGTGTAGCAAGTCTCTAACATTGTTATGCAAGTGCACAAATGGGTATGATGAAAACACTGAGGAAAAGACGATCAGATATCGAAAAACTAGTGTTACATGTTCTACAAGCTCCCCAAATTTCTAATCACTGTTCATCTGAGTTGCATGACCATTTGTATATCTGGATAATGCAAACTTGATGCATGCATACTAGAAGTTTCACCTAAAATTTCCTAGAGAAAGTCTTTGAAAGTGAAACTTATGTGCATTATGTTGAAACCAATCACAGAAAATCGTGCAAAACATTATGCAATAAAATTGCTTCATCCAAAATGGATAAAAAAATGGTTACTTACATTCTCAAGTTCAGAGTGCAAATTGCTCATCTTTGTCTTGGATTCATTAGCTCCGCCTTCCAAGGCCTCTTTCTCCTTTTTATGAACTTCTAAATCGCCTTCAAGTATGTCAACCTGCACAGAGCAATACATTTACAAACATGCATACACTAACTTTTAATGAAGCAGCTTAGCCATGCATGCTAACCTTCTTTTCCAGTTCCCCAGCACGTGCATGAGCCTTCCCCACCTTTTCTTCAGCATCTGATGTTCCCTTTTCCTGAGAAAATCGAAAAATAGAATGAGCATGCAACAAGAGTGTGTAAATCAGAACCAATAAACGATCCCCTTAGTAACAGCAAAAGATTTCAGTTTTACCTGGAGCGATGCAACCTCAACTTTCAAGGATTCAATCTTGCCTAACTTCTCGTCAATGGCTTTCTCCTTCTGTGCTATTATTTCATCTCTGCTCTTTAGTTCATTTGTTTTCTCATCAACTTGGGATTCTAAAATTCAGAATTCAAATAAAATGCATCACCAACAAATGCAAATACAAACCCACTTCATCAACTTAGAAGAACTTGGTGCACAAGATCAAAAAATACAAAAATCCAACTACTTCATTGATACAACATGCAGCAAATAAATCTCCATCAAAACAGTGCAAAATAAATAAATTTCTTTTCTAGATTTTTTTTTCCTAATGAATTGTAAAAGAAAAAAAAATAGAATGTGGAAAATTGCTGTGTATATCCCTTAATCATATCCACAAACGCAGAAGTAACTATTTGAAAAGAAAATAAAAGTTCAGAGATTGAACTCCACACTCATAATTACTCTCGAGAGTGAATTACAAAAAACAAACTTTCAAAATCTACTTAAATAATGTTGAAAACAAAAAGGATCATCAATCAATCCCGACACGATTCATAAGTCGAGACTATCTAACTACACATGCAAGATCAGAAAAACGGTATTTAAGCTGTGATTCAAGATGGAAAGCAGAAAAGTAACCTAGGGTTTGTATCTGGGACCTGAGTTGGTCCAATTCGATCTTAAGAGCGGCGGAATCGGAGCCGCCTGATCCAGCGACCTTCACCGGTGTGTCTCCTTCATCAACTGCAACATCATCGGCCCTAATTCCAGAGAAAATTAGGGCAATGAGGATCGAAAATACAAGGACGAGCCTCGAGGGCGCCATGGAAGGAAGAGGCCACAATTACAGGCAGAGACAGAGAGAGCGAAGAAGAAGAGAGGACTCGTAGAATGGTTACCAGTTATTTTTCGGGTACAAGTTTCGGGTAGATATCATAAATACCGTTGAATTGGGTGGGTTTTCTGATAATATTTTAGTTAAAACAAAATATATCTGGCGCGTGTCGTTCTGATCATTTATGTTTGGTTCATTTGACAGGTGGATTATTAAATTGCTGTGATTAATATTTGTATGATTTAGACGGCGTATAATTCCTGTGTGTTGTTTGTTGGGTGACCCAGACATTTTTTTTTTTGAACAAGAGGTAACTCAGACTTCTTTTTCATTTATTTTTTATTTAGAGGTAACCCGGATTGACATGTATTCAATCAATTTGAAGCCTAAATGAGTAGCTTAGTCCAATCTCTAATCGAGAACATCATATCATCGATTGGTATGAATACACTAAAGGCTTCGTACTTTCGAAGTTAAATCAGTTTTCACTCGCACATCAAGTAAGTGATTTACTCAATTTTATCATTGATTTAGATACAATAGATTTATTTAGAACATGTGCAGTAGAACGTCTGATGGCAACGTCTGATGACAGTTATGTCTGTTTTT
>JAYMSW010005404.1:0-10068 GCA_036897725.1 Erodium texanum
AACTCATTTTACGCCTCATCCTTTCTATGTATACAACCAACACCGCTTTTATTCCCCAACCACATCGTCCCTTCTTCTTAATTCATACCATACTGAGATCAAAGACATCTTGTTAGTGTCTCCTACATCGTTAGTTGCAGCACGTGCTAATGGAGAGATCATTACAGGGGTAACCATGGAGTCGGCTTTAGTTTATGTGAATGTTACATTGTTAGTTAGCATACGCATCAATTTTTCTTTGGTTGATTGTTGCTTCTCCTTGTCTGATTGCTGGTGGGGCGAGTTCATCAAATTCTCTAGGCCAATACATTAGAGCTCCAACCTGTTAGAGAGTTGAATTGAATGGGTTGTGCTAGAAAACCATGCAACTCAAGACAGTAACATGCACAAGATTAAATCGTGCAATGTTTATTTGTTTAACTACTCGAATATGCCTTCACTCTCCATTATAGACATTATTTTTGTTCGGATACTCCTAGCATCATAGAGATTCTCACAAACAAGTCAGAAGTGGTGAAAGAATTTCAACACTTTTTTAACATAGTGAGATTGACCTAAGGAGATGTCATTATAGTTTATTCCCATTGTATCTCCTAATATGACATCAACTTCTCCCAAGTCCTAAAATTCTTTGGCTTTGTTCACAACAATATTACTATCAATAATAAGCAAGTCATCATATATGCATATAATCACACAATATATCAATATCACATGAATCAGAATTGCTAGCAAACTAATTATTTCTCACTACGACGTTTTAACAAATTCATCTGCCCCAAAATTTTCTCAATTGTATGTTTCTTACTCCTATGTTCACCATCGTGAATATTATGAGTAAAGCTACCACCATGTAAATATCACAAAACATAGATTTAAGCATGAATCATCACCGTGAATATTATCCTTAGTTTTAGAATCTCAAAATCGAAAATCAAATAGTAATAATACGAGCGACACAGTTCGAGTAAAAGAACTATACTTCAACAAACATATTGATGAAATACAATCACTTACTTGGTTGAAGAGAAATCACCAATTTAATTTAATTTAATTTTTAGAACATTTGTTGTTCACGAAACCCATGAAAGATCAAGTTTGTGACACCACAAACAGAACATGTATCTGAAAAATGAGTAGTCCAAATATGATCTCCACCGTATAATTTGAAGAGCTACAAGTTGTGAACATGATGACAAACATTCAGCTTAATCGAACCACAGATTAAAGTCCGATCAACCCTAAAAAGTTGACTGGATGTGCTGGAATTTCTGTAAAAAAAACTCTTCCCCTTTTTCCTCACCAAAAACATATATCACCTTTATATTGAAAAATCTATATATCACCTTAAGCTAAAAGGTTATTAATCTCCTTATCATAGAAACTGAGAACCAATCTAGGCCGTTAGATCAGTACATTTAGTTGCACAGAATGCAAGGGAGTGGGGCAATTGTGCATTAATTTATGGTAAAATAAATTTAAAATATGTGTTTTTACGATTTTGTCATTAATGAACATGTTTTAAATCTGCGTCTTTATATCGCACTAATTGAATAACTCAGATTGGTTCTTAGTTTATATGATAAGACTATTTTCACATGAAACCTAGTCTATATAAATATAGATGGAAGTTTTCGGGTGCAAACCAAGGCTTAATGTGCGAACCGACAAACTAATTTAAATTAGGTAAAAAAATCAGATTTTATGGGCAAAGCCTGTTCCCACGTACGCGTGTTCTTCATCTTGTGCAATATTTCACGCCCAAATGCAATGGAGAGTTGAGTCAATTGTTCCTACACACTTACGTGCTGCCACTTGTCACATTTGGGGCTATTGCTCCATTCTTTTTTTTTCTTATTCTTTTGTCAATTCTTTCTTTGTTCGAACTCTGATTCACTTCATTCTAACACCAATATTTTTATTTTCTCGAGATCTACAAAACAAGACCAGTGCAGTATATATTTTAAAATACTACAAAATATCTATAAAGTAGGATATGAGCTTAAATGGGATAAAATAAAGCATGAAAAAGCGTATGAGTCAGTGACTAATCAATCTCTCATATTTTTTCAAGTTTGAAAATTTTTACCGAAAAAAATATTGACTTTGACAAAATCAGAACATTTTTCCGATTTCGGCGACACTACCGGTGAGTTTTTTCAATTTTCACAAAATTTTCCAACACATTAAACCATATGTTCCAACGTTTATAACTAATTTTCCAACGTACTATAACTAATTTTCCAACACATTATAACTTATTTTCCAACACATTATACCATTGTTCCAATGTTCTATAACTAATTTTCCAACATATGATACCATATGTTCCCATGTTCTATGACTAATTTTCCAACACATTATACCATATGTTCCAATGTTCTATAACTAATTTTCCAACACATTATAACTAATTTTCCAATGTTCTATAAATAATTTTAGAACATATTATAACTCATTTTCCAACGTTCAATAACTAATTTTCCAACACATTATATCATATGTTCCAACTCGCGCGCACATAATTTAATTATATACTAATAGTGTGATCAAAACTTCAGACCGATTCACATGAGGATGTAAAACTAATTTTAAGTTTCACTATGATTAAGTCTGTTAATTTTGATGTGAAATGTCCAAACTATCGCTTTTACACAATAAAAAAAAATTAGTTGGAAATTCAAAAAGAAAAGAAAGTAAAATATATTTTGTAAAAAACAATTAGTTTACCCTTTGAAAACATGAGATTAATGAGTCGCTGACTCATATGTATTTTCTTAACCTATTTCCTCGCGTTTAAGCCTATTATGCCATTCGAAAATATTAAATTAGTATAATTTTAGTATTTATAAATAAATTAATCGTATCATATTATTAGTGATATTTTTCGGTATTTCAAAATATATGTTATATGAATCTTGTTTTGTAGAGCTCGAGAAAATAAAAATATTGGCGTTGAAATGAAGTGAATTGAAGTTAAAACGAAGCAGGAATGAACAAAAGAGTCAAAATGGAAAAAATGAAGTAATATCACCAAATCGTGACATGTGACATTTTTAAATTTATTTGGAGTGGTTTGTAGGTTTATATTTTATAGAGTGATTTGTACCGAAAAACTTCCATATATACGTATGAGATATTAGTTTGATACAAACTAACATGTTCCACGTACATGTAGTAATTATTTTTTAACATTTGTAAGTGCACCATGTAAATGTTAGTAGTTTTAAAATTCACCCAATGCCGTTAAAAATCCATGATGATTAGCACAAGTGAGTCCACGTTCTGTCTCCTCCGAGGACAGGCAATATATGATGTGAAATGGGCATGAAACGAGGAAAAGGTTGCTACATTTACATTGTTTTTGCAGAAATAGCCACACCATTCCCGAGCAAATTGTAGTAGTAAAAGTGGAAGCACAAGACCTGCAACACCAACAAGGGTTCTACAAAAAATATGAAACTTCAAAAGTTCCGTTAGAGGGAGCATCTTTTATCTCTCCATGCTTCCTACCATCATTTTCACCATCCTCTTTGCCTCTGTCATCAATTATTAAAATCCCATACCCATATTGGGAAGATGAACATGAACACTAAGCATTCCTAAGTACTAACCTTTTAAACCATATGACCCTACGTTGAATAAAAAGAGAATGGGAAGTTAAATATAGACGGTAGGATTATGTTTAACTCAAAAGGGTTGACATTTTATTTTTAGACATGGATCTGATATAACTAACACAATTTAAATGAAGTTTGTATAATTTTACAGTGAACTTGGTTTCACTCATATTGTGAATATCTACCCATGTAAATGGTTTGATTAGTTTGTCACATGTTCATATGATTTCCAGTCCATTTATATGTAACAACTCTAATATAAGTAAATATAAGAAATGTAGAAACAAATATAAGTAACAAGTCTATTACTTTTTAAAACACAAAATAAATATTATTTTCTTCCTTATTTTTTTTTGTTTGAAAATATATGTGGCTGAGGGCCAGTCATTTTGACCACTAAGAGTTCGAGGTATGCTAAACGTAGCTCACTCACCTTAATTACAAACACCATTATAGGATTAGGTTGTTGAGTCTTCGTTCCGAACTTTTGTTTCTATTATCTTTCATGTCATGCTATATGATCTACCAAAGCCTGTATAATTAATAATACAATTATTATTTATTTATTTTGAAACATAACTAGTACAATTATAATGTTTTAAAACACAAATGTTGAAAATTATTGTAAAGGATTGGATAGGTCTATCCGCCTATGGTTAATATGGACCCACTCAATTATACCCCAAGGTAGAAAAAAAGCTGCTCTCTTATTACAAATAATTATTTGTAAGTATCACAAGGACTATCGCGTGTCACGTGATCGAGCTCCCATATAATCTGATGGTCCAATCGTGCCCAACTCTCATGTGACGATGATGCAGCTTAAATAATTAAGAGAATAGATTTACAATTTTACGTGATTTTTTTTCTTTAAAGATGATGGATTGAAAATATATAATATATATGAATATACCCTGAAATAAATAAATACACTGTCAACAGATAATTTCTAATATGATAATAATTGAAAATATATAACATATATGAATATATACTGAAATAAATAAATACATTGTCAACAGATAATTTCTAATGTGATAATAATCACGTCAGTGTATCAAATGGATCTGTAGTGTGTATGATGTTTACCAAGAGTTGCAGATCAAATATTTATATAAAATTGTAACTATGACTGAAATAAAATATTTCGTTAAAAATCAAAGAGGTCTCAACCAAACTTATCCAATTGACCATTGAAAACGTTGGGAACACATGAGTTTAGGTCCCGAGTTCGAGAAATACAGTAGAATAATAAAGAATGTGCGAAGAGAACATGGGGTGAGGTCTGAGGTTGGAGAGTGTGCTATGACTGATCTCCTCTATCTCGACCACGTTCATGTTCAGATTCATATGGAAGTGGAGAGTTTGAGGGAGGGGTCCACAGAAACAAGAACAAGAACAGGAACCCATATATATAGTTACCTATGATCCTTAACACTGTTTCATTCCCGTCTTTCCTCTTTCTTACAGTTAGTGGTCAGACTCTGACCTTTGCATTTATGAACCTTAGATTCTTCTGCAGATCTGATTTTTGCATGTGCCTTGGATGCAACAAATATTTGTTAGTTACTGGTAATTTGGATATAGGGGTTCTTTGAAAACACAATGGCAAGAAAAAAACTTCAAAATATTATCACAAAGAGAGTTAAATGGATTCGACAGGATTTTTTTATATATAGAATATATGGTATATGGAAAATTGTTATGTTTTGTCGTGTACTATCAAGATATACTTACATCCGAATAGTTAAGAGAGTTACTTTTTTAATAGTTAAGGATAAATGTTGATGGAGACAATAATGTTATTATTTGAGTTATTTATAAAATTGATAATTGTTTGTCTTGAGTTATTCCATTTGTGTGTCCTGATATATTGTTTGGTCTGATCTAGTTTTTAAGAGGTATGCAAGCTATGTACCTTCAATACTGATTGCATGAATTGTTGTTCCCACCAAGTTTGGAGTCTACAATGTTAGTGTGGAGGCTGTAATACTATTATCTTAACTTGTATGATCAATAGTTCAGTATGAATATCTCTGTGGTTGTTATATAAAACATGTGACAAAATTTTCAACAAAAATATATATATTTGACATCAATTTTAACCATCAACAAAATTCTCTCGTCTTAATTAAAATTATCAAAATCTGAACAGTAAGTTAAAGTTTTAACACTTATTTCTGTTAGTGTTTTCATAACACAAACAATAAGTTCAAATTTAAACTATTTATTCCTTTAAGCCACAACTATGCTTAGAAAACTGTATTTTTATAATTATCAAATAAGAAACATGTAGAGGAGACTGGAAATATAGAATATTACAATTTAATATAACTAGTAATTATATAAATAAATATTTGTAGGAAGGTAAAGGGAGAGTCACGTGGAGGGAGCAGAAAGCAGAAGTATTTTCACTTTCATTTAGCAATGGAAAGACAAATGCACATGGGGGGTTTGTAGTCTGACTACTGACCAATCCTACCACTTGAGCTCGATGATTGGTATGGAACCCATCTATGTATATCACGGCCTCCTTCGCCATGTCATCACTTTCCTTCGACTTTTAAATAGGCA
Source organism: Erodium texanum (assembly GCA_036897725.1). Taxonomy (NCBI): domain Eukaryota; kingdom Viridiplantae; phylum Streptophyta; class Magnoliopsida; order Geraniales; family Geraniaceae; genus Erodium; species Erodium texanum. Next base: position 6,195 of record JAYMSW010005404.1, read on the forward strand.
TGCTTGGCTACCAGGTATTATTTTTCCTACACAAGAGTTCGCTATTCTTGATTGTGGATAATGGAAACCATTAACAATTTAATACAACCCCATGTGATAATGGATTTTGGGACTTCTAGATAGGCATGTTATTTGGAGCCTATTAATATAACCTTGTGATTATATGATTAAATTGTTATGTTTTCTAACTTAGTAAATATTAACGAATGTAACATGACATATTACACTCGTCACAATTTTTTTAGTTAAATGGATAAATATAACTCATTTAATCTAAAACGAATAAGATATAAAGATTGATACCAGCTCAAACTATAGTTGTAATACGAGAATCACACATCAACCTACATTGATAAATATATTATTAACAAATCAAACAAATACTTCTATTTTGAGATTTAAGAGACATTAATTTCTTAATCAAGAAAAAATAAGTACATTTTTTTAGCGAATTGAGAAGGTCTAATTTCGCAAACTAAGCCAAGTGGGTTTATAAATTAAACACACTTACTCGATCAACCCAACCACCCAAGTCCCAATCTGTGCTAACTTCGGTTATCTATGAAAAATAATTAAAATGTATTCTTTGATAACCGAAATCAGTGTTTATGATTTCACAAACATTATTGAATTGGATATTCATTGTGAGGACCAAGATACATACAATCATTTGACCAAAAACAGAGAATGGAATCTGATATTTAATTCCATAAAGGCAAGTTCACGGTTACTTGAAGAAATAAATACTTGTTAAAAGGGGACAAAATTGGTGAAATTCGAAACCAGATTTTGAGGAATAGCATAAAGTCTATAAAGATCTTGCCAAAAGTGTCACTTTGGCCCTTGGGGGTGATTAAGCAAAAATATAAAGATATGTGCGGTTGATTGAGATATCTGATATTTGGATTGATAAATGAGACATGGTGGGCAATATTCTAAACAAGTAATTATGGTAATTGATAGTTTGATTTAATATATTAAATTTGAATAAGAAAGCATTACAGAAATTTGTTTATATATATATATATATATATATATTATTTATAATGTGATATAGTTATATACCATAGTTTTCAACCCTAAAATACAAGCGATTAAATAATTTATTTTCCAATTATTTGTAATTTATAATATAATATAGATTATACTTTACATACCTCCTTTTTATACGTTTCCTTATTACATGAAGTAAACCTACGTTTTTATTATATCAATCATGAAAAATACACATATTAATTGTTAAGTATATATGATAGTGATACAAACTCTAAACTTTATAAAAAATAATTTATACGGTCAGTATTAGATAAATATAACTCGCATACCATTTGACCAGAACAATATTAAACTAACAATACACTGTATTGTATATGGAAACATAACCTCATAAGCCAATTGAACAAGCAGACGTCAGTCCCTACACGTCTATATACCTACCTTTGTATATGAGTTATGACATTATAGTAAATGATCGTATTTATAGTAATAATGCACAATTATGAGAAAAAATATTTTAATTATAACTCAACAAATTAAAAAAGGAAATGATTGGATGGGCCGATAAAGATGTGGAGGATAAGAGAGAGAAATGATTGGAAGGGCCGATGGGGATATATAGGGTGGGTTCGGTGGCCGTTTGCCAGCCTGGCAAATGAAGACCATAAGGTATATTCCACGTCAGCACAGACAAAGAAAGCTACGAGTAACAGAAAGCCACGACATTGACTAAACATTAACCTCGACGTAGCCACGTACTTATTTATTTTTATTTTTTAATATTTAATTTAATTCAAGTGGAGGCCTTTTTGAGACGTGTGTGACTCATCTTTCGAAATCAAAAGACGTGTGTGAATCCTACGGAAAAAAGACGTGTCAGATCTCGTATTTAATGTTGTGTTCGTTGACGTGGCATAACACTTTGGATTTTTTTATATATATATTTCGAGAAAAAGTAATTTTTTGGCTTGTAAATTTAATTTATTAATATAGAAAATAATATTCTCCTTTTAATTCTAAGATTCCTTATGTTTAATATACGAGAATATTTAAATATTTATTTATAAATTGACCGAATGAAATGTTGTGTACTTTTTAAAACATATTTGAAAATTATATTAATTTTTTTTTGTATACTTTTTCCTTTTTATCATGTTTGGATTTTCATCTGATATGTACGAGCGCTGCCTATTCCATATTCGACATTTTTGTACTCTTTTTTACATGTTGCTTGATTGATATAAAAACATCGTAACCCTAAAAATTAATGGAGATATATTTGACAATTTGGAAAATGAGAGAAAAGTTTTAACAGACAGACATATTTTCTTAATAGAAGTCGTATGTTATTTTGACGTATTTAGGACTATGTATATGTTAAGCGAGTATATGAAACATACTTTTAAATACTATAATGTTTTGATATTACTCTGGTTGTAACATATATTTCAACACTAATAAGATTAATTCATATTATTTTTTAAGATTGTAATAATTCAACATTTGAAACTTGTAAAAATCACTCATAACATTGACACAAAAGAAAACTGGGAGAATCACAAGAAAGCTTGTTAGGAGACCAAGAAACATGCATATCTCAAATATAAGATAACACATACATGTGAATATATCTTTAAGATAAGATCATCCTAGGACAAGATTTGAACAGACAACTATTGACTACACATTAGAGATGATCTAGAGTAGATTAAAAGAGCCTTTTGCCAACAAAAAAATCAACAAAGGTAAAAAGAAGACTTTCTATAAAAGGAAAGCTCACATTACCTTACAAATACTATGTACACATAAACAACTCAAAGAAGATAGAGTTTAAGTTTAGTACAAGAATTATCCAAGTAGCTTCCTATAATTAAAATAGTAAAATAATAAAAAATGAAAACCCCTTGAGTAAGGTTATGACTAGGCACACCTCTAAAAGTATATATTTGGTGGAGTGAAAGAAAATATCATTGCCCATAATAGAAATTAAAATATATTAAATAGTACATTTTTTTTTTTTAAGACCGTGTAGTCAATCGCCGACCAAGGAATAAACGGTCAAACTTTTCTCTCTCCTCCTTCCGTATAAATAGCTCTGTTTCGCCGAAACCAATTCGCTCATGTGCTCTTCACTTTCTTGATTTCTTCTTCCTCAAGCTCAAAAAGCACTGATAAGATCATCAATGGTAGTGAGCTCCAAGCCTTCAACAATGGAGCACTTGTCTTCTTACAATAGACCGACACCGACCACATTTTTCTCGGGGATTCCCATGATAGACCTGTCGAAACCGGAGGCGAAGCACCTCATCGTAAAGGCCTGTGAAGAGCTCGGGTTCTTTAAGGTGATTAACCATGGCGTCCCGATGGAGTTCATCACCAAGCTCGAAGCTCAGGCCACCGATTTCTTCTCCTTGCCGGCTTCCGTCAAGGCCAAGGCCGGACCTCCGAACCCGTTCGGGTACGGCAACAAGTTGATTGGACACAACGGCGATGTGGGTTGGGTCGAGTACCTACTCTTGACGACGAACCCGGATTCGAATCACGACCTCGTTTCGGCTTTTGGCCGGAACCCAGATGAGATCCGGTGAGCAATTCCGCCGGAGACCGATAAAAATCGAATCTTTAATCCAAATCTGAACGCTATCGGCAATTCACACCAATCTCACTAAAAAACTCTGTTTTTGCTCTGTTTTTTTTTTCAGGTGTGTTGTGAACGATTATGTGTCGTCGGTGAAGAAGATGGCTTGTGGGGTTTTGGAAATGATGGCCGATGGATTGAAGGTGCAGCCGAGGAATGTGTTGAGCAAGCTTTTGATGGATGAACAGAGCGACTCTGTCTTCAGGATCAACCACTATCCGCCGTGCCCGGCGGAGCTTC
>JAYMSW010005405.1:0-10068 GCA_036897725.1 Erodium texanum
ATAATTTGACCAGTTGTGTATCAAGATTTGAGCTCATTTGCTTATGTATATGCATTGAGCACGAAACTTTTGATTCATGTACTTTATATTGTTACATTTTTGGGCATGGGAACTTCAGTTACAAACCTGTACTGATCCAACAAAAGTCCAGTTTTGCACATCTGTTCTAAGACGGGGGATTACCACTGCTATCACGGGCGTAGAAGGCCTGTATTTTGCAATCAACCTGCAATTTTTGTGATTGGGATTGTCAGAGTCCTATGTCAGATAGATGCTAATCACCACACTAGGTTGTGATCGGGATTGACAGAGTCTCATGTTTAATAGATGTTAATCACTATACTGACTTACATTACAAGTCTGTGCCTCTACTTATTAACTTGAGCTTTTAGGTAGGTCTGACCTTAACAGAGATGATATATTTTTTAACTGTTTATTGCAACTAGACTACATTTGACAGTAAGAATGAGTGAAGGACCTGGCAGCTCCTCCTGAGCAAGTGAACACAACAATTATTGCAGCCTTAACCTTAGCAGCTACACGCACCTATGTAAAAGATATCGAAAAGATAGAAGCATCATAGAAGCATATTAGTGCAGTGGAAAAGAACAAGAAATATTGGATATTATTGAGATAATAGATAGCTTCACATACTGCTGATGAAGCCACAGCTTCAGCATAGGACATGGGTTCTCCAACATGTCTGATAATTTTCTTGAAGTGGAAAGCCTGGTTGTATACCTTTTCAGCCTACAATAAACCCGAAGAATGTCTAGCATCTTATAATTGTATCAAGATATTTAATCTTAAGTATTTCTTGTGAACAAGATGATGATCAGATGAATGCCTATGATATACAAATTGTCACTACACTTGACCCAAAAAGACTAGCCTATCAGGTCATGAATCTAAGGCCAAAACTCACATGCAGACTCACATGTGGATCCTAACCGATGAATCGTAATGTGGCCTCAAATACTTACTTCAGCACAGATGTTTCCAACAGTTTTGATTGCTTCAACAGGATATAGGCCTCGAAGTGTCTCCGCACCCAACATTATACCATCAGCACCTGTTAAGGACAAGAAGAGAATGATAAAAACGTTAATGTAACACTATGAGGAAAAAAAAAACTAGTAGCATTCGGACTCAGTTCGAAACCATCGAGAACTGCATTAGCAACATCAGTTGCTTCTGCACGAGTTGGTCGTAGATTTCCTGTGAGACTATCTAGCACTCGAGTAACTATGGCGGGTTTTCCAGCCAGGTTACACTTGCTAAGAGCAGCCTTCTGAAATACAAAAACCTGCAATTTAAAGTCAAACATAATCAAGATCAGCACCAAAACAAAACAAGGACAATAACAAATTTCAAATATTTTTCAAAGTAAGTGTTTTTTTTAATCAGAAAGAAGGAAAAGCATTAGAAAATAAAAAGATAAAGGTTTCATAGAAGTTTGATACAAAACAAAAGTGCAACTCCATCCCAAAGGAGGCTAAACCGCCCCCTCGAACTGTATTAGTGAACTGACACAAAGGACCATGACCATGTGAATCTTCTAATCTCAAAGGGACTGAGTAATCGGTGCCCCCACCACCAGGACGATGATGGGTCAGCTTTAAACCTGACTCCGAAACAATCACTCACTGTACTCACAGGACCCCAAAAGAAGAAGGGGATTCTGGACAATCTCAGAAGAAGAGTGCTGATAAGAAAAGAACTCAATGTAGGCCTTACCTTTTCTGGAGGCAGATCGATTCCTAACTTCCCACGACAAAGGATGATCCCATCTGCTTCCTTAAGGATGTCATTGAAATGATTCAGGCCCTAGCAAATTACAGTTTAGAGGACCATGTTGATGTTATTGTCACAACACCATAAAGGAACAAATATAAAGAGAGAGAAAAAAACATTATTACAAAAGAAATTCTATGAAGAAATTTTTGTATCTATGCTGATGCATTAGCTCACCTCCACAGTTTCAATTTTAGCAAATATTTGGGTTTCCTCAAGTTTGTTCGACTTAAGGAGAGCTCTAAGCTGCATATATGAATCAACATTAGATAGACAAACAACTATTTCAAGCTAATGACATGTTTGCAAGAATCAAACCTCGCGTATGTCATCTACATGGCGGGTATAAGAAAGCGATATAAAATCAACTTTGTTCTTCGTGGCCCAGCTTGAAATAACCTATTACAATTAGAAACAAGAACAAGGAATTATAAGTTTCAAAGAGCTTGACATTCCTATGAAAACTTCACTTGCACTATTAACAAACCAAAGTTATAAATTTATAATGATTAAAAGTGTTACAGAGCTATATAATATATAACCTGTTTATCAGTTTCAGTTAAAGTGGGCATATTGATATGGACTTGGGAAGCATGAAGAGTAAAGAGAGAGCTGTCAAGAGTGGCATTGTTTTTCACGACGCAAACAACGTCGTTACCCTTTGCTTCATGGACCTGCACATCAATGAAGAGCACTCAACGACGGACTAAAAGTGTACTAATTCAGGCTTTCGATTAAGCAAACTAGAAACGCCTGTCAGCTAGGGGAACTGGAATCACCTCTAGCCAAGCAGATGTGGTTTCGTGGCCCGAAAAGAGATATTGCCCAAGAAAAATAGTGTCACCCTTCTTAACTGTCTGCAAGTCATAATGCAGAACAATTATTAGTTTCGATGTATAGAAACGATATAAATCACAATCATAGTCTCCATAACCTGCTGAGATCAAAGAGCTTGTTGTGAATAGAAATGTAAAGCACACCTTAGCTAGTTCAGAGTAATTGATTGGTAAAGTGTCTGCTGATAGCTCTTTACTTTGATCTGAAGTGATAGTAACATAAGAATCACACTTCAGCTCAACTGGGTTCCCACTTTTGTTGCAGACTTTAAGTTCCGGGCCTATTGTGTCCAGCATAACCTGAAAACAAGTAATCAAACAAGAAAAATGTAAGAAAATTCATCTCATAACCAGAAACATTCTTTTCTTTTTTTTATCAGAAAGAAGGGAAATACACTATCATATATGGGGATTAGAACCAGTGACTTCATACTTACTACATGAAACCTCTGCCACTTCATCCACAACTCTTGATAACCAGAAACATTCTTGATGATAAAAGAGGGTTACTTACAGCACATGTCTTGGTACATTTCTTCACTGCTTTCGCCAAGTTTTCGAGAGTTTCTTGGTGGTAGTCACCACCTGCCCAAGTGAAATCGAAACGAGCAACTGGAAAATCCAGAACCAGAGAGATGTAAATTTTAAGAGGTGAAAATTTACAGTTCAAGCAGGTCAATTACATCACTTGTAGATGATGATGATCATTACCTGACATTCCTGCCTTTAGGCATGACTCGATCACTTCGACAGAGCGCGAGTTTGGTCCAAGGGTTCCTATTACTTTGCTCAGTGAAGGTATAAAACTCTGAAAGGTTTAACATACCATATGAACTGATAATCACATATTTATAACATTTTGAATCAACTCAACATTGACAATAGTAAACATAAACATCCTTATAAGATAGTCATGCATCAAAACAGGCTAACCAGAAAGAAGCTACCTACAAAATTAATTAGGCTTGTTTGGTTGCAATATTGTATTTCCTTTTTTTTTATTAAAAAAAATTAAGATGATTTTCTCAATTGTATGGTATATAATTTATCTTTTCACAAACTTCTTCAACTTTTCATTCATTTTCAGATCAAGCAATGGTGCAATGCAAATCGGCCGAAGATAGAATTGCGTAATTTACTTTAGGAACAGAAGAGATTAGATCAGATCTTCAAGGGAAAATGAATTTGCACAGTCAAACAAAAATCTATACATAGAATCACAGATATACAGGGGTGGATTCAAGAATGTAATTTAAGGTATGTTACAAACAATCGGTTTGTTGGATATCTGATTTTTTAAAGTGTTAGAGGTTCATAGCTAAAAATGAGAGTTTTAAAATACAAAAAAATGTCAAACATGAAACGACCACAATTTTTCTCATACAAATTCCGATTTAGACCTGTAAGGTGACAAATTGAAGATAACTGAGAGCTCTACGATATTATGAAACTTTCGAAATAAGAATATGCCGTAGCATACCCTATACCCTTCCGATCCGCTCCTACAAATACGTATAATGTATACGAGAGAGAGAGAGATTACAGGTTTAGAAGCAGTAAGAACAGAGGTGAGGCTGAGGTCTTGCATTGCCAACTGAGAGCCCTGCATCTTGAGATCACATACACAGAGACACAATACGAAAGAGAAGAGAAGAGAGAAGAGAGTGATGGGATGATGAAAGAAGGAGAAGAAAAGAAGGTGTATTTGTTTTCGGTGGTTTGGTTTCTTTTCTTCGACGATTTTGGCGCTTTGGCGCTTACTATTTCCCGTTCCACTTTGCTATTTTCTTGTCTTTCTCTCATTCCGACTATTTTAGTCCATCATCGTTTCTTTCCTTCAAGTAATAACGGTCACTTTTAAATATTTATTTGGAGGCTCATATTTATATTTATGTTTAGAGATAATTGCAGAAAATATACCATGTGTTATTCATTTTTGTTTTGTAAATCATAGTTATCTCTTTTTTTGGTACGATGATAACAAAATTACCGTGAATTTGCATTTTTGTTACATTTTGTATTGATTATGATAGTGAATTTGATAATAGACAATTTCGGTTATGTAACAAAAATGATTAATAATTGATCGACCGGTCAAACACATGCTCATGTTACAAAGAGAAAGTGAGGTAGACATTCTAGATTTTTTGTTCTTGTACTTTTTAAATTTAAAGTTTCAAGGTTAAAATCAACCTTTTCAAACAAATTAATATAAAATGTAATAAAAATACAAATTCATGATACTGCACTCACCAAAGACGAGGGTTGTGATTTAAGGATCAACAAAAAAATATATATATACATAAAGATGACAAAGTGTTTTCTTTTATACAGTTTTAACTTTATTTTTTCTCAGAGTTATGATATTTGGTTGTCGGTGTTAATGTTGATATGTCGAATATGGTAAGGCCACGATGCTCGCCAACAAGAAAACAAGCTCATTGGCATCGGCTCCCCAACGCCGACACCAAAAGGTTTTTATTTTTATTTTTATTTAGCATAAAAAAATATATGAAAATAAAAAACTAATACATTGAAGAGGGAAAAAACAAATACACACAAAAAAAAAAACAATAAACTAAAACGTAAAAAACATATAACTAGACATGAAATCAAATCAAACACATATCACTGGACTCGGTAGTGGTGTACCCATTTCACTTCGGACCAATCGAGCATCCATCAGAACTTCTTCGTGAAGTGGCGGACATAACGGTTCTGGCACTCGGCATCTGCCATCTCTTCGAACTCTGTTGGAGTGACCGTCTCGAGGTCCATGGTCGCCCTTACCCGATTCCCGATGGCATCGTAGATCCTCACCCATAAGTTCCACCGATCCCAGTGGTCCTTGTACAATCGCTCAGTCTGGATTGGCTCGACCTAGTTTGGTGGAATGTCCGCTATGAAATTCAGGTACACCGCATGCTAGTAATCTTACCCCGTCGTAGGTTGAATATTGTATCCACGTCAATATCAGGCAGGTCTCTTTTTCGGTAGTCCATGACCACCCTAGACTCACCATTTCGGTTGGAAAGTAGTGAGAGGTCGGGGATGAAGAAGAAGGTCGGGGATAATTAGGGTTTCATATGCGGGGGACGGTGTGCAAAGGGTCGGGGATGAGAGGGTTTTTATAAGTCGGGAATGAACAGTCAATTCCCAAAAAATTAAGTAAAAATTAATTACAAATTTTGACCGATCGTCGTTGCGTCACAAGACGGCACGTTAATGAGGATCTCGAATCTTGCGATGCTGGCATCGACCCTATGTAAATAGCTGGTGTTGAGATAATACTGACGCTAAATTTTTTTTTACTCGATGTCAATACTGGCACTTTCTGTCTAGATGAAATTGCACCTATGTTGAGATATGTTGTTGGCTTACGTAGACAGTAGAAAGAAAAATAAAGTCAAAAGATTTGTGTCCTCAAAATGTTTCAAATTAATACCTCTTAATCATGTTCAAGCATCCATATGACCTAATTTACGATTCTGCATAATACGATGTTATGATTCATAGATATTTTTTTTTTGATAAGTGATTCATAGATATTTTGATTTTTATCCCTTCGAGTTGGAATAAAAATTTGATTATTGTAGTTTCAAAAAAATAATAATAATTGGATTATATAATGCCCAATAAACATGCGTACCATACAAATTGTCTCCATTATCAAAAAAAAAATTGTCTCCCGTATATCAAGTGTCACAACGGCATTGTGTGGGTCCGCTTGACTACGTGTCAATAAATTACTGGATATTAATTACCATGTCATATATACATTTCCTTGAAGATGATTCCACAAGCAAAAAGCAGGTAAAATCCACAAAGTTCCTTCATTTTTTCTTCCACTGCAGCTCTCCGATCCTCTAATCTCTTCCCACCAAAGGGTCGATTGGTGAACTGTACTGGATTATGCTTAAATCCACGAACAATTTCTGGGTTTCAATTCCTGCTCAGAGAAACTCGGAGGCGAAGGGGAAGATATGGCGATTCCATGGAGCATGACTCTGTCGATCGCCAAGATGGTGTGGCAGGCTCTGACTGGTTGGGTTTCTTCATGCTTGACTGTCGCCGATGAGGTCGCTGGATCCATCCGAACCGGCGATATTGGCCCTTTCCATGTCGGCTGATCGGATTCTGCACCGATTTTCTGGTTCGTCTCTTTTAGCTTTGTCATTTTTTTGCTTCCATGTTCTTCTGAAAGTTTGTCCCTTTTGTTTATTTAGTGCTCAAATTGGCTCTATATGAAATATATGCATATTGTGAAAAGGGGAAAGATATGTTTTTGTAAGTTCTTTCTTGTTTTTTAATTTTGACTTTTGTTGCTGTCTGAGTACTTTTATGCTTGTTTCCTGTGATGGGTCATCTGGAATAACCTAAATCTTGAGCTGGGATGGAGATGATTGTTAAAAATATCAGATTTTTGGGTGGTATTCAAAGTGCTATATAGGAGGGGATTGAAGAGTTAAACTAGGATAATCACCATAACATGACTAACTAATTGGGACTAAGGAAGTTATGTTTCAGTCGTTGCATGTAAATCACAGGGAGCTAATCTGATCACATACCTGTTTATCACTCTTATATGGGGAAAACATAAGCATCCAAATTCATCATTCCAAGAGCTATTACTTGATGGGATGAATATCCTGGAATAAGTAGGAAGAAGAATATAGTGATATGTGAAGGTTTCAAAATGAGTAGCGCTATGAACACTTGCTTGTCCAATTGGTCAAATATCTGGTTTGGTTGTTAAGCAATATGCGAGCTATATGCTCTAGTATGTACTGTTAGTGTGAATTTGATCTCCTGTGGAGTCTGTAATGTCACTGTGTTGTTTGATAAATGGTATATATACACGGTTTACTTAAAAAAAGAGAAGAAGAAGAGTAGCTCTATTAAGAAATGATGTAGGAAACATGTACTAGTTTTAAAATGGTGAATTAAAATTGACTCGAGCAAATCAAACCCTATAAAAGTCATATCTTCATAAGTAGTCAAAGCTATGGTGAGTCTGGAATTGCGCAATGCAAGAAAACATTATGGGTTCATTTCTACTTTTCTTTTTCCTGAAGCCAAACCTTTCCAGGAACTATTTTCCTTGGTAGAGACAATTATGATGGAAATCCTAATAAGTGCATTCTGTTTTAATGACATCATCCGACAGGAACATCGATATACTTTTATATTGTAGAGAAGCAAGATCGTCTTCAGTGTGGTTTGAAGGAGCAGGGCAGTTTACTTCCCTTCAGATATTGCATATGCCTTCTTATGCAATATCCGACTGCTGCTGAAAATTTGAGGATTTGGGGCAATAACAATCTTGAATGGCAGGAGAGAGAGTGGACGGCACTGAAAGCGTAAACAACCTTCAATCAGTGTACTCTGGGGGCTCCCAAAACTAAGAATCTTGTCCAAACAACTTAAAGTAGCTGCCACTACTAAATACTAGTGCCTCCATCTCTGCTGCCGAAAACATTATCAGAATGGTTTGCTAATTTCATTGTTATACTTAAATTTAGGTGCCTGAAGTAAAGTTGACGAATACATGGATATGAAACGAGAAAAGAGAAGTCAAGGACTGTCATATGGGTTGAGGCCACTTGCGTTGACTGTAACTCTGAGCACTCTCAGCACCAAGTATTCCTAGCCGATCAAGACTTCTTTATGGTTTACAATTTTCTCGAACAATTCTCTTCCAGTGTGCGGTTCTGTAGTATTCATGAGTATTTCTTGGTCGTCTTTTGTTACTAGTGATGGTATATTACAGTGTTTCCATCATGAGTAGTTTCCATCATGATGCAGCACTTGTAAAAATAGAATACCATACGGTTACCTGAATTGGGTCATGTTTATTTCCAAGAACTATGAATATCCAATGTAACTCGATGTGGGACACTTTTCGAATTTCAAATCAGCTGTAGCAGCATATCTATCTCATTCTGAAACAACAGAGTATGATGGTCTGGAGTGGACTGATATCTGATTCTGTGTGGTGTTGGTGAAATAGGTCTTAAAATGGTGAATTGTGGTCCTGCCTATTTATAGCACAAGTCCATTTCAATCTCTGCTTGTTGAGGATATGATAGTTACTTTTCCTTTGCTTTTGTAGCTATGTGGGTTTCATCAAAAAAACATTATTGCTTGCTGCTACTCATTACTGTGTCTTATATAGCCTTGCACTCTTTGTCCATTTGCTGCTCTTGCAACTACATTTCCAGCTTTCCTTTTTTGAATTTTTAAGATCCTTAGCCCTCTGTTTGGTTACTGAGAAACTGAGGCTGACAAAAAGTGAATGCATCAAAGACTGATAGGCATGCAATTCAATGAACCCTTTCAATCTGGATAAAAATGGCAATGAAAAAATTGTTTTTTTTTTTTGCTATTCCTTTTCTGTCAGAGAAGGGTTGGTTCAATCTGACCTTGGCATCATTAATGTCCACTAATTAGTTTGAAATTCTGATAGCGTAAAGATTAGTGAATTGTCCAAACAAAACGGTTTGATTGAAGAATCACATTAAATTCTTAAAATGAGTCAAATGTGACATGTCAGTTTGAGCGTTTGGAGGGGTTGATTAAGAGACAAGAAACTTCCATCCTGTGGTTCATTTTGGGTTCTTTACTCTTGTTTTGGTAACTTGAAAAGTTTCATGATACCCATGTGATTTCTTTTTGAATTAGTAACCCATCTTAGTTTTCAGTGATTTTAAAGCCTACTTTAATAACCCAACTTCCGATTTTGTTTCCAAAGGAAGCTTTTAGGATCCTTAATCCAGTGATTAAGTTAATTAAGACGGTTTGATGACGGTGACAAAACCTTATCCAATGTAGATAGGTGGAGATTTTAATATGTTTATCAACTGAGTAAATTTTTCCGGATGGTAAAAGTGACAGATAAGTTATGAATCAAACCAGATTAACTATGAACCTATGATAAGCAGTGGTCTTAATATATCTTTCAACTAATTAATTTGTACACTGTTTTCGATATCAGAAACACTCAGCATTTAAGCAGATTGTGTTTATAGGCTGGAACATGAGCAAAAAAGACAATCTTCAAATCTATCATCAGTATGAAACAAGCATAGAGAGACAGGAACTGTGGCTATCAAAGGGACCAAGCTACAGCTTCTCATCACATGCACATCCACTTCACTTCACCATTAATTGAATATATCTTTTCTTCATCTTCCCCACAACCCTCATGAAAGCTCTCTCTCACCCAACCCATTTTTTTTCTCTCTCTCTAGTCTCCTTCAATTTTCACATTATCATCCTCTCGTTTTCCTCAGCCAAGACACAGTTTCAGCACCAAAAAGTAGGGAGAGACAGAGACAAAAGCTGAAAAGCCATTTCTCTGTTTTGATCATCATTCATTCATGGGCTGCACTGCTTCAAGACCATGTACCTCTCACACCAGAGCCTCCTCTGAAGACCC
>JAYMSW010005406.1:0-10067 GCA_036897725.1 Erodium texanum
TGATCAACAAAAGAGAAAATTCTCATTAAATAAGCCCAAGATCCAAAGAAATGAGGATGAGAAAAGCTCATCCTGAAACAAAGCTAAAAGGAGAGACGATACACAAGAAAACATTAAACTTAACAAAGCCTCATAGCAAAACGCAGCCGAAGCCAAGAGGAACTAACAAAGCTCACCTACATAAAAGGACCAACTCAAGAGTCCAAGGTGGCCCGCCCGTACGACTATTACCAAACACCGACAGGCACCACCGTCGATAAAAAATCAGTTGGAACGATGATTGCTGGTGCCAATACCGGCTTGAAAAATAGGCACACCGGTCTCACCGGTCCGACTTGGGGAATGTTCTATCGGTCCGGTTAAGCGATCAGAGAAATGAACGAACGCGCCAGAGAAGACAATAGATTTTTCCTTTTTCGTTTATTAATTAATTAAATTATAATTCACAAATACTTTAAAAATCAATCTATATGATAAAATTATAGTTATAATTTTGAAGAGAAAACCATATTTTAATTGTATGGTTTTAGGGTGTTTTAGGGTTTGGGGTTGATTTTCAAGGATAGGTTTAAAAACTAAGAGTATTTTTTTTTTTTAATAAAAAGTGAACAGTAACAGATTTCCTAATAGATTTTCTAACGTTGTAAATTTGTAGATAAGTTAAGGTACCCTTGTATAAGTTCAAAGGTTAAAATGTTATGTGAAAATCAACAATAAGTCAGGTGTCGTTTATAATTTTCCCTTAACCCTTTATAATAAAGCTATGTCAAGAAACGAGGCTATCAGGATATTTTAGAAAGAAATGATTTATCATACAAATGTAGACCTCATATGTTGGATATTACTAAGGTATTATTTCGATAGCAGAGGCATAAATTAAAGTAGTGAACCCTACCGATTTGAGTTTTATGGGAATTTTGAAAGAAAAAAAAAAGAGCCATGACAATCTCAATAATGTCCAATAATATCTACGCTAAACACAAATCTAGCACCTACGCATTTAAGAAGGGGTCAATATATAGACATCCCATCTTAGTGATGTCCAATACAATGCATGCTTCTATGACAGTACAAATTATACCATAAACAACACGACGAATTAAGGAAATTATAGCGTTACAATAAGAGGAGTTGGACTCACCAAGGGAGCTGAATTGTTCAATATCCAATCTGTGAACAGAGCACATATCAGATATAAAACTCCTGAGGATTTACATTTTGATAGAACTTTGGGTTCATATACCTTGGAGATTTTGCTTCTTGCAATATTTAGATGTGATACTTTTAGAAGTTGAACCATTTCTATATGAGGAAATGATCTATCATGTGTTGTATAACATCTGCACCCTCTTTATGCATAGACTCATCTTTGACCTGTATAACACTGTGAGCAGCAAACCTCTGTCTACAGCTATGAAA
Source organism: Erodium texanum (assembly GCA_036897725.1). Lineage (NCBI taxonomy): Eukaryota > Viridiplantae > Streptophyta > Magnoliopsida > Geraniales > Geraniaceae > Erodium > Erodium texanum. The sequence goes on from JAYMSW010005406.1 coordinate 1,420, forward strand.
ACTAACGTCTACCTTTTCCCATGACACACGAGATAGGCCTATCACGAGCTCCTCTGCAAGAAAATAAAACTGAAATTACAAATTTTGGGGATTGAAGACCAATCAGAGAAGAACAAAAGCAGGAAGAAAGACTGCTAAAGCTCGGCCTAAGAAACAACACATACTGCTCATGGATCATGCCTGTAACATAACATAGACACAAAATTTGCTGTTTTTGCTCCCACAAAAACAAAACTTGTAGAATTTAAAATAGAAGCAAAAAAAGGACAATTAGTTACAGACTGTTTGAGTTCAAACCATGGTACCTTCAAATTGTTGTGTATTTAAAACTTCAAGTGACAAGGTCCTAACTTCCAATTTGACACACTCAACTGCCGATAAAACAAAACTTCCCGAGTGTTCAAAGCAGCAACATTTATTTAATCTACTTAAAATATATATAATGAATTTGTGTGAGTGCACAAAATTGAATAGTACCAATCCAAGTTGGGAACTATTAAAAGCCAAATTTTAAGCTATTGAACATCAACATATGGATCAGTCAAAGTAGTACAGAACTGTCGAGGTCCCACATCGAAAAGATGTGGATCCATTTGCCACTTAACACATAGCTTAGGCATATTGGGAAAGAATGTACACAAATTACGCGAACTTGTGAATTCGGCGAAGCAAAAGTAACCGTGATAAGCAAAGTTGCCAGCATAAAAATGGAATCCCAATCAATAAACTGTCATGCGTACCTTCTAGCTCGTCTGAGTCTTCTATTGAAGTTGGGTTGTCTTCCTCAACATCATGAGCCTTGCATTGTTCTTCATATACAACATGTGGATACTTTTCACTGATAGAATCCTCCCACTAAAAACATAAAATGAGCATCAGTCATTGACTTGCAATAAAAGTTCCAAATCTACAAATATCTAAACACAAGGAAGTACCTTTGGTAGTTCACTATCACGCCTAATTGATGATGTTCTCCAACCCACAATATCTTAGTAGTGGCCCATCAAGGAAAATAAAAGAAAGAAGATTCATCCCACTATTTGTATAGCATGCATTCATAAAACTAGAACAGAAAAAACAGGATACGATCATAGCCAACATTAGAATAAGCCACACGTCGTCTGAACGCACGCAACGCTGACCTGCATAGGAATAGTTAGAGTACATTTGCACAGAGGTAATCTCAAGGGATATGTTGAAGTAATTTGCACAGAGGACCAGAACCATACATGAAATAGCAGTCACCATAATCTTCTATCATACGTTTAAGCAGGGGAGGTTTTCCTTCATCTTCATCGTTAAGAAATAGATGACGACCGGTTCTCCTAAATATCAAATGAATGACACAATTTGCCAATTTCTCTATGGCATTTACGCCAAACAGGAACGGTACCTGCACAAGAGAGTAACAAAAAGCATGAATAAGGCCCAAGTCCCAAACATCTAAGAGGAGCGAAATTTGACAAGTACAAACATTCTTCTTTATTATCGCACAGAAAATGATAACTAAACATAGGCTTCTTGGTGATATATGTTAGATATCAAAGAGAAGCTCGGCACAATATCTGTTCTAAACAGAGGACACTTTCTCTCAATTGTCTCTCTTACTCATTCGAGTCTCTTTAGGTCAGAGAGCTGCAGAGGTAGAAGTATCTGTCTACCCCTCAGTGGCGGGAAGGCCTGTTCATAGAGGTCATTACAGTGACGTGGTCCAGGCAGACCAGTATTTGAGTAGGTATCAGATCTTCGGGGACAATGGGGTATCCGAAGTTGTATGACTCTGTCTGTGTGGGTTGGAGGAGGGTTGGTAAGTTCCACTCTATTGTTCTGGACTTTGACAGTCAACCAGGCAACCACCAAGTCCGAACGGAGTGATGGACATGCACAGCACTTATATGGGAAGTAAAGGTCCTAACTGCATTGCATGGAACTACAAATTTGTAACCTACTACAACCATGAATTCCTTCCTGCTAACGAAGTCAAATCTATATTCTACAGTGAACATGATTAATCACATAGACCATTTTGAAACTCCATTTAATTGCCAATTAATCTTCTCTAGCTAAGTCAAAATCCTCCTTTGAACAAGGAATTGTACGAACAAAGCATAAAATAATTATAAGCCGTAACGCAGGTAGCTTTATTCCAAAAGATGAGATGAGATGAGAGAAAAGATCTCATATCTTGCTGGTCTGCAAAATCCATTTTTCTCACTTGTGAAACTTGGATATACTTCAGAAAGTACAACACCAGACACCAAGTAGAAGGATATCTCGAGGCATAATGATATTAGATCATGAACTCCAAAAGTTAATAATAGCTTAACTACTAGAACCCATCATCCAAATATCATACTTATCCACCCTTTTTAAAATAATATCACTAGAGTCAGAACTACACTGTCCCGCCTCATCAGACTTTTTAAAATTAATTTCATGCAACTATCCATAAGGGTCTGTCATGCAGAATGAACACCACCTATATTATTTTTTGACCCTGGATACTTTAAATAACTTTTTATTTAATTTAATTACCTACTGTAAGGCATATTTGAGCATCAGATCTTGACAAAATAAAAAATAGTATTCACAAAAAGGAAAGACAAGAGAAACTGTACCTGTTTATTACCCCTTGAACCAAGATGAGGTGTAGCAACAGTAATGAAGTTCATGGCCTCCAAGCCACAAATTGTACCCCTTGAATCCTCAACACATGTCTTCGCCAATGTGTCATCTACATTTTCTCTCGTTGAAGGTCTATACAGTCTACCAATTGCATATCGTGCCACCAAACCCCCCACAGAATGAGCGACAAAAGATATCTTATGGAAGTTTGGATTTCTTTTAACCAATTCAAGAACCTGCAGATCCAATATTATGTCAATGGGAAAAGAGTAGTGAAGTACGTGCATCTTGGAAAAAAACTGTAGAAATATCCAGCGGGAAATGTACAAAGATTTACTCAAAATGTCAACGTACAATTTCTCCCTAAAAATATTCATATGTATAGATGATCTATTATGTAAAGCAAATCTAGATGACCAACCTCTTCTGCCAACCGCTCACCCATGACATCAACACCATCTAGAGACAACTTGGACACATTGCATTCACTGCCTGTAGAAATGCGAACCAACAAATTTAAGGTTAAGCAACTATTTACCCAAGCAGCACAAAAATTAAAAACAAAATAGCAAAAAGGAGAAAGTTCACATCTTATCGCTTCAAACAGACTGGACAATGATAACAATAAGCAGGTTAAGAACATGTTGAGCCTACTCAAACAGATGATTGGTCACTCACTGTGATGTGATTACTAAGAAAAAAAGAAGAATAGAGAGGAATCACTACAGATGTAAAGGGGAGATATAAAACAAGGATTGACAATAAATAATAAATAGGCGATGCTATGTAACTCTGGTAGAACGCACCACAAACTATGATTGGGTATAACTACAGGACATTAGCAGCATTAATGGTCAATTGTAAGTATCAGTTGTTAGTCTTTTGGCTTAAGTTACTGAACCTGTATTACACCAGCAGTTGAAATCAAGGCCATCGCATATAAATCTAAAAGTGAACTAGAAGGTATAAAGAGTTGTTATCTCATGAATGTTATGTGGCAAGAGTGACATTCATGACAGAACAAAAGGAATGTCATTTTTAAGTTAGACCATCAAAACTATAAACTGCATTAGTTAACCTAACAAAGCAATACTGATACAACGGAAAAAAGAAAACCATTGCTTACAATGAACAATCACTTCATTGGGAAGCATTCTAACAAACTGCTCAGCCCCAAACTTCCAATCGGTGGCACTGCAAAAGCAAATGTGACAGAATGTTAACAATCTAAGCAAGAAATCAAACCAAGGGGATTCAATCAGTGAACAAGTATACCATTACTATTTCTAGCCACGGAATTGGAGATCAAAGCAGCAGGATTAATGGTATAAATTGAAAAGGTACTGACCCGATCAATTTCAAAGAAATCCAATAAAAACTGAATACTCATTACAGAGAAGTCAAAGTTCGAAATCATGCTGAAATTGAACGGAAGCGAATACAAATGCTAACATCACAGGTTTTGCTAGTAAGGCAAACAAAGCATCGAGAGAAGAACAGACCTGCCGAGAATTCCATGGGCCATGACAACGAGGTGATCAGCAGAGGAAGAATCAGAGTCCTTGGCACTCCACACGTCCCGACTTCCATGGACAGACTCAGAAGAGCAAACCCCGTTCTCTGCGGTGCTTCTTTCCATCGGTAATAAGAATTAACCCCGCAATCACCTCAGTCACGCTCCAATCGGCGATTAGAACGGGAACAGATTTTCTCGAGAAAAGGAAACGGAAGTGAGGCTGTGAAAGGAGGACCCGAAAGCGAAGATCCACAAGAAGGAAGGAAGGAAAGATATAACTGAAACAGTACAAAACGTAAGGACGAATTAAAATAATATGGGAATGGAGTGAATACAAGTCTCTATTTCGTAAATATTGCAAAACATCCACGGCCCTACATTTGCCGAAATTTCTTTAATCTGATTATTTTCATTGGAATTTCTAATCTTCATATATATTAGTGTGGAGTATTGTTGGATGTGCCGTGTAACCCATTAAATTTTTAATAAGATAAAATTTATTCAAAACCAACTAACACTCAAAACATAATATAGTAGTGAGAAAGTAAAAACTCTCTTATGGTATGATCATGAATTAATATCAAACCCAAACGTAACATGAAATTAAGATGAAAACAAATAATTTAAATTCAACGACTTGATTAACATAATGCATAAGCGCAATTTAGCAAATTCAACCCAAATCAATAGTGGGTTTGTAGTAAAGATATCAGCTTTGTCCAAGACAGGGAGGAAGATGTTAGCGAAATCGACATAGACATGATGGCTAATGTACTCCACAACTCTCTGGCAGTTCTCAAAGGTCGATTCAAAAATACATAACATGTAGATTTTGGTTGACTCTATGTGGAATTCTCCTTTGGTCTTGGGTGGGGGAGGAGAATTCGGTGATCATTCCACTCCCATAAAAGCTTTTACATAATATCAATCAAGTACGTAATAATAGAATTACCTTCAAGCACCAAAAAGCAAGTACGTAACAAATAGATATTTACATAATATCAGTCAAGTTTCGTATGAACCCTAACCCCGAACCGTGAAAGCTAAAGACATAAAGGCATATATAATATAATAAAGTTTTGCATGTAAGAGGAAACAAAAGAGTACTCATTCATACAGAAGCAAAAGTGAAGTTAGAAAAAATCATGCATCCCATCCAACTTAGACAAGTGTATATCAAAGTCGGTGTTAAAGTCCTAAAAATAAAACTTTAAAAGATAATAATGAATTTGACTAAAACACATGCATGAAGTTGTCAACTCTTCATTATGTAATCTTAAAAGCTCCTCTTTAGTCCAAGCCTACATAGTTCTATTAAATTGTATTATAATCAACAAACTATTCTCAAAACCATTTCATCTATATGACAAGATTAAAAAAAAAATATCATAATAAGAGAACACTAAACCGCATAATAGTCTAGTTTAATTGCTTGCAACTATCTTTCTCTTCCATTCTCCTTTTGAGCTCATGAATAGCTTGTTCCCTTTCACGAAGATGGTCTTGATCAACACATGAAACCGCAAGTCAAAGCATCGCAGACAGAAGTTAAAGGAGAGAAAAATTACATATAGTGATTGATGTTCATTGGTCATTGATAAATTTTTGAGAAGTTGAAGACAATGATAAGGGCACAAACTAATTGTAAAAATTTCACTCAAATTTATCGCACCAGAAACTATCTATGATATAAATAACGGTCATAAAATACGTGAAGAATTAGTTACACCAAGGGGCTACCTTAGTGATGGTCAAGGCTTGAAATAAAATGCAACGCAAACTACGCCCAATTCATTATGAAAATTTTAGATTCCAAACATAAAGTCAGATAATTGTGCGACAGCAAATAGACCTTGTCTTCCTCAAGGTTTTTTGAGTTAAAGAGCATCAGATTTCTTTCTAGGCAACTCTTTGAGTTTTGCTTTTAGGTCTTCCTAGTTTTCATGAGTCTGAAAGTCAATTGCAAAAAGAAAATAGAGATTTCAGTAAAGTACAAAAATCTAATAGCATAAAAGTACACAAACAAACATAGTAATATATGCATTCTTAATCCCTTATCGGTATGCCTCATACTCAATTAAAGACTACCCGCCCACCCAAATTGGTTATATGAATTTCTATGTACGTGAAAATTATGTTAAGGTTGTCTTGAAATAGGCAAATCATCATATACCTGTTCCAAGATTAATCTGAATTTCAACAATTGCAGCTCGAACAGTTGCCCCTGAAGATAACTGCGCTACTTTACTGGCACAAGATAAATGTTTACTGCGAATATCAAGGTCTAACAAACCAGTTGTGGCTTGTCTAAACTGAACATACCAACACATCATGTTGATCTGAGAACTGAACACACCCGATGCAAACGACCCTTTTTCTAGAATTTTTTTTATCTTCGTATAATCCCACTGCCTTGATGAAATGATCCACCCTACTCATATTTGGCTGAGAAAAGAAAAGAATAGGTTAATGGAGATATAGACACCAATCTTCCAAAGAAGGGCAGGCTTACAAAGCAAAAACAAAAACAAATACAGATGGTGAATTAGATACTTTGCATCCATAAGCCAGATAGCCACCCATTGCACTAATTTCCTTCCTATATACTATAATTAGCAAATTAATTGCACCCTAAAGAACCAAGAGAAAAACATATATAAAAAACTGAACATCATTATCAACTTTAAGCTATTTTACACTTTCTAGAAATAAGCTATCACCGTGGACCATGAAATGTAACAGTAGTATACAATTAGGTAGTATATTTCTAACAATACACATATAATGTGATATATTAATGTCATCATATTGACAATTCATGAGTTAATGTCATAGTTTCAATTAATAATTCAAAGCTAAGAATATCCATGTTCACTATTTAAATTAGGCAAATTGCTTAAATATGCCTTATGAATAGATTACGAACGAAAAATGGCCTTTTGAAAAATAAAAAAGATCTTTAAGGTACCTTATGAACAGCTCGCGTTCAAAATTGAAATTTGGTTATTTTTCAAATAAGTTTACCCTTTTACCCCTACATTATTCAAAAAACAACACTTTGACCATAAAAATAGATAAAATTAAAATTTGAAATCCTACAAAATTGAAGAGTAGAAGATTGAGATATCCATACCTCCCCACCAACAGCAAGCAAAGAACCCTCCCTGTTGAATGCCAATGATTTCTGCTGGCCGATTCCTTCCAGCTGGTCGAGCTTATTGTCAGATGCTTTTAGACCCAGTTTATGGACTTCATTACTCTCGATTTCATCCCATTCGAATAATCTGCTCCAATTATCACAATTACGAATTGAAATAGCATCTCAATCCATACTTTATCAGTCAGAAAATGCAGAAAACATATACCTGCAACTCTCAGACATTGCACAAAGTAGGCCATCTTTACCGGGGTGTACAGCTAATCTATAAGGCAAATCTGAACCTGTCCCAAGCTTAACCAGCTGAAATAATTTACAACGGAAACATAACATCAACTTCACGCTACTATAACAAAAAATTACACATAAACAAGTAGAATCTATCTTAGCAAGCGCAAATGTATGAAATCAGACAAATACAATCAAATATATGCACAATTAGCTTGAGTAATCGAAGTCCAAAATGCTGATACAAAATGCACAATTGCGTCAATAACATATCACAAAAGGATTGTCATTTAAACAAAATACACAATTGATCTAAGCATAAAGACAATCGCATCTCACAAAAGCTAGAACTACAATGAAGACTCGATAGAATTCAGATCTAACGCTCAATCTCTGATATAGATAGATGAGCACGGCTGGGACTTACGGGTTGATCAGAGAGAGAATTGGAGGAGAAGTCAAAGTGGACGAGCATGGCAGCGTTGGGGATCCCGCTGCGGCCCTCTCCTCCGCCTCCGGCGAAGACGAGGTAGTTTGGGGATGCGGAGGCTTGAGGCGGCGGCGATGATTCGTCGGGAGCAGATTGATCGGTGGAATCGTCTCCGGGAAGATCAGATCGAATGTGGGAGTAGGGAACCCAAGAAGCTCCGTACAAGGGCACGCCGTATTTCTGATAGTTAGAGGTGGTGGTCGCCATCCCTATCCGATGTCTCCGTTACTGTTTCTTCTGCAAATCTGAAATCTCTCAACTCAACGCCCCCTTCCTTTCACTTATTCATATGTTAATTCATTTTTATTTACTTTTACCACTTATTCATATGTTACTTCATTTTTTTACCACTTATTCATATGCCATCCTCTAAAAATATGACATTCCACATTGTACACAAAAAAAAAAAAGAAAAAAAAGAAGAAGAGTAAAGTTTGATCAGGGCAAGTCCACCGGTAGCACGGGTTCTGGCTTGTCACGTCAGTCTTTGTGGGTTCAGGATAGGGTTGAAATATTTGTGTCGGCGAAAATGAAGTCTATCGGACTGGCTCAGTGATATCGGTGCTTTTTTTTTTAAAAAAAAAATTTTATTCCAAAAACAGAAATTACCTTAAAAAAAAAAACTAAAAACA
>JAYMSW010005407.1:0-10066 GCA_036897725.1 Erodium texanum
CGGGATATTTCACCTCGACGGCGACGAGACCTGGGTGGTGGCCGGCGACATCACGGAGTCGACGGTGATGTCGGCGGTGGATCTGGAGTCGGTGGCGGTGCACGAGATCGGTCACGTGCTGGGGCTGGGACACTCCTCCGTAGAAAGCGCGATCATGTACCCGACCATTTCGTCCGGCATGAGAAAGGTCGAGCTGGTCGGAGATGACGTGGCGGGCATCCAGTCCTTGTACGGTGCTAATCCGAGCTACAACGGAACAGCCACCGCCACGTCCACTCAGAGTGACACCACTGACGTGTACAGTGAGGGCACCCGCATTGTGGGCCCTCCTAGGTGCGCCGCTGCTTCTATCCTGGCCGTTGGATTAGGGTTGTTGATACTGTAGACATTGTGTTGAATTTATTTCGTTTATTTTTTTAATTGAAGATTATAAAGATTGTTTACGAGAGTTAAGCTGTTCTCGCTGAACCTTTGGAGCAATCAGAATACTAATTTGGCATATCAAAAAAAATAAAAAATAAAAAAACTTTTGGCCACATGTCCTATTCAACCATATACTTCTTATATTCAATCATTTAATTAGTAAATTTTGATTATTTAATATGTATAATTCATTTATTTTAAAAAATTTTCAATTCATTAAGGCTAGCTTAATAGCTAAAAGTTATCTACCTGAATCCTAGATATATTCTAATTTCAATGTGTTATCTAAAGGAGAAAAAAAAGATTACCAATTTATTTCTGGAAAAATCTTCAAAAATAAAAAATATTTCCGAAAACTGTATTCGTATTTTTCTTGTATTTGCAGCTTTGTATTATAGTATTTAGAAAAGTCATTAAATCGGACGCTCCATATTGACGCTGGACGACAGGACCATTTTGGTCCGTCATCTCTGATAATCTGCACTAACCCTCACAGAGCCCTGTTCTTGACCACCACCATTTTCTCGATTTGAAGCAATTTTTCTCTTCGGAATCATAGGAAATTTCGTATCTCTATCTCTCGGGGAAAAGCTCGAATTATCGGTCCGGCGGCAGATGCTTGATAATCTCTCAGCCTCCTTGTTTTAGCGTGCAAGTAAGTTGCGGTGGCGGTTAAGGTTAGGGTTTTGTGTTTGGATGGGCCTGTGATGTTCCCTGAACGAACTGGTAGGAGCGGATCGAGTTAGGGTTTTTGGATTTGCAGATATGGCGGATAGAGGCAGGGTTACTATCACTCTCGGGCGTGGCGGTCAGGTATTTTCTTTAATCATTTTTTTTTGTTCCGAGTTAGGTTTTTCGTTGTTCGTCATCTAGGATTGGGGAAAAGTTAATGCAAGAGTATGATGGTGGTTTGCTCTGCTGATTGGTGATGAATTGCTTGATAGAGCATAAGAAATTTACTAAATGGCACTGTTATAGGTCGTGTTTGGTTGCTGAGAAAATGTTAGAAAGTTGCAGCAGCAGCAGTCTTAGTATAGGATTATATTTTGGGACGTAGATTTGCAGGAAATGTAGCTTGAAGTTGAATACAACTTAATATGAGCGAAACACTATTCAGCTTTGCTCAGGTGTGAGTTACAACGTTTTCTTGGGTTTTTTGAGCTGGAAGATTGGAGGTTAAGGTCTTTCCAGTTACAGTATTGTCTGGAGAAATTCATTTTGACTCTGTGCCAATAATCATACAGGTTGTCAAGAGAAATGATCCGGCATCAGACACTACTCGTGCAGATTATATGCCTTTAACTGGAAGTAAGCGGTCAGTAAGAGATAGATTAGGGAGCAGTGGAAGCCAGCTCGATAGTAAAAGGTGTGTGTGTTGTCCTTCCTTTTAATGTCTTTAACTAAGTTAGCATTTGAATGAGTAGTGTTTGGCCCATACAGATTTTTGCCACAGTGTTGTGGTGATCCTAGTTTGTAGTGCCTTATATTTGGATGTTTTAATCCAATTTGTTCGTGAAAAAAGGAAGGAACTTTTCTTACCTGTTTTGTCTAAATATGGTGCATAATTTGTGTAGTTCCGGAGTAATTGGCATTCCAGAACTAGAGGAAGTAGAGTATAATTTTGAGTGTTTTGTGATGTTTATATTGATAGATTATGATTTTATATTCTTTTAAGAAGGAAAAAAAAATCCTTGTACAAGACTTGTGTAGTTCCAGAGTAATTGGCATTCTATAACTAGAAGAAGTGGAATATGATTTTGGTTGTTTTGTGGTGCTTATATTGCTACCATAGGATTTTATATTCTTTTAAGAAAAATTCCTTGTACAAAATGCCATTTTTTGCAGACGACGTGGCACTGATGATAGATCATATCGGACTGCTAATGGTGCTGATGGTATTACCCCTTACATGCAAAAATTGCAGTGTCATCTCTTGTCTTGTTTTTTGAATTAATTTATGATTATTAACCCTGTTGCCTTTGGAAAAATAAAGATATTCGCATTGGTAGAGATGATCTCCGATTCAAGCTCATGCAGAAAAACACATCAAGACATGGTGATGATAATGAAAGAGTAACGGACCTCCGTGAAAAGCTGTCAAGGACAGTTCAGTCTTCACGTGGTAGTCCTGATGTGCGGCACCTTATGCATGAACCCAAAGATACCACTTTCTTGCACCGAATCCCTTCTATAAGAAATGCTGAAGATTTATCCCAGATGGACTCGTCAAGAAGCTCTAATTCCGGCTGGACTTCAGATCGCATAAGAAGAAGATCCCCTGATGGAATGTTAGGCTCTTCGAGGGGATTTTCTCCACCACGGAGGAATCTTGACGAGCTACAAAGAAGGCCATTGGATAGGTCATATGAAACTGTCGGGGGTATCACATTAATGAGGAAAGATGTTCCTCAAATGTCAAGGCCAATGAGTGCTGCACCACCATTCATGGCAAAACCTACACTACCCCCTGGATCCAGAAAGCCTATGGCTCCTATGCTGAGCCAGCTTCCTCCACCGGGTGGCATTCTACCAAAAAGTTCATACAGGGTATGAGCTACCTCACATCATTCTCGTTTTTGCATCTACCTCTACAGTTGCATTGTTTGAGTTTGGAAAGCTAACATGTTGCTTATTTTGACTAGTCAGATGTTCCCCGCTGTGATTTATAATATTGCTATAGTTGATGTTTGTCTTTAAGTATGTGTACATGGACACCTTCACAGAGTTTTGCTGACTTAACCACCAATATTTGATCCAGAAAGCAACTGGGATGAGTTTCCAGTATTTATGTTTAATCATGTTATGGAATAATACAAAATGATATTAATTGAAGCATCTACGCAACCTTTATGTCGAATATTTTAATTATTTTGGCACATATTAGGATTTTTGTTGTTGTTTTTGTTGATATACTTCCAGTATTGCTCTTTGTTGATATACATTAATATAACCTTAGGAAATTTGAATTTCTGCCAACAAAACTTCTATGTCTACTAGAAAGCAATGTAGGAAGTATTAATTTGTTATTAAATGGTAATAATTACATTTAAAAAAATGGTAATAATTGTTTACTTAATTTATACAAATAAATGACATTAAAAAAAAGAGGTCAAGGATATCCCAGCCACGACATGGGAACAGGTTTACCATGTAATGGGTCTAAGTATGAGGTTTATGGGCAATCTTTGGTTGGTGAACTTAGAAACTTATCACACAATTGCTTAGTGAGAACAATTGTTACTGTGCATCCTTGCACTTGTTTTCCAACGTATTATATGTGTACTTGAAAACATTTTCTTCGAAGTTGTCAAACTGGCTATCAATCATAGTTTTGTTTAGCTTGAGATCAAGCTCCAGTCAATTGTCCCTAACTAAATAGACTCTGTATTGAACTGAATGAAAATAGCAATTTGGCAACATAAAAAATCAAGGGCACATTTGTATCAGTTTGCTGGTCTGTGATGATTTTGTTTTGTACATTTCATTTTGACTTTCCATATCACTATCTTTATGTCCCTGACCTTTTTGTAATCTCAGTTCCTTGTCACCTTATTGTATGGATTGTTTGTATTGTCACTTGATGAACCTGCTACTCATTCGACCTTACTCCTGTAACTGCTATAGTTGTGACACGGTTTTGGTACGAGTGAAAGTTCTCATATCTTAAGAGATCCACCATTGCAATTCTTAAATGAGCACAAGTGGTTGGGCCTTTCAGTTTTGGAATTTGGTTCAATACAATCCATGGCTATTTTTGATGTTTTATGTTATGCAGCATATATATTTTTAAATATCTGTAGTCCATGTGCATATGCTGACTCTTCATTGGCTGGTTACATGTAGGTTGACGAACAGCAAACTGTGGATGGTTTATTAAATGCACTGGGACTGGGAAAATATGCCATCAATTTTAAGGCTGAGGAAGTATGTTATTGACTTCTGTGATTGATATGTTTATTTCTAGATTGTCTTTAGTGAAATGCCTGATGATATGAGATTTATTTGTCTTATGAGTCAGAATTCTAAATATGTTAGTTGAGTATAAAGTATCCAATCTTACTAGTAATATTTGGTTCAGATGGGGTTGGTCATTGACATATTTGAGCCTAACTGTAGACAATGGTTCAAATGAAAAAAAAATGCTTGTAGTACTCAACAAAATACAGGTTTGTGTATGTTCTGAAACTTCAATTGTTTTCATCATAAGGTTACTAGTATGTATAAAAACTAATGTGTGGTTATTGATATGCAATCTTTTGTTCACTATTTATTGGTGAAATATTGGGGTGTTGATCATATTAACCTAAGGTGAAAACTTGCCAAGTTTGTTGCTAATAGGTTTAACTCTTCAAAGTTGACCTGTTATATATTAACTGCATTTCTAAGTTTTTGTATATCTTCCAGCCAAATACATCACACATCTGATGCCAATAATGTTACTTGTTTGTTCAGACTGCCAATTGTTTTTTTCATAACACATAATAAACTTTACTGTTCATAGTTTTAAGTAGGAAGCTCCATGTGATAACAACCGTTGAGTTCTCCCCTGATTTTTTTGAAGCATTGTGTATGTATATGATGAATTTTTTTTTACTTCATACTGGCTTGACCTCTCCATTTTGATATCAGTGTTAATGGGGTGTTTAGCAAACAAGTAGTTTTGAATGCTAGCGTCTTTCTGGTTCAGTTGAATCTTAATACTAGTTCTTTTATGTAGGTGGATATGACTGCATTGAAGCAAATGGGTGAGCACGACCTCAAAGAGATGGGAATACCTATGGTACTTTATCTTATTCAATTAATTCTCTTGTATTTTATTTGGACTTCAATGCGGTTCAACTTCTATGTTTTGGTTCACGTAGAACACTATCAGTTCAATAATAGGCACAGGATTGGTAAAGACTGAGTTCGATAAAAGCTTTTGATTTAAATGTCTCAAAGTAGTTGCTTTTGATTTGGAAGAAAATAATATATCCTTTCATGTAAAGTTGTCATGGGATATAGATAGACTATGTAGGAAGCCTTTCTACTTTGGTTCATGTAGAACATTATCAGTTCAATAATATGCAGGAGATTGGTAAAGACCAAGTTTGATAAAACATTTAATTTAAATGTTTAAGTATTTGCTTTTGCTTTGGAAAAAAAAATTACTTTGATGTACAGTTGTCCTGGGATCTAGATCGACTATGTAGGAAGCCTTTCTACTTTGCTTCATTTTTGTGTTGTAATTCCTTTCACATATACCAAGTTGATTGTTTGTTGCCTAAGACTAATACTGTACGGCACTGATGCTCTTTGATCCCTTCCTTGGACTTGACATGAGCCTCTATCTCATAGCTTACACGATTACTTTTTCACATATACCAAGTTGAACTATAGTCTCTCTCTCTCTCTCTCTCTCACACACACACACACACATACGTCCTACATAGATTGTTGCTAATGTACCTTATTAATTTTTGCAGGGTCCAAGAAAGAAGATTCTGCTTGCATTGGCACCTCGGCCGAAGCGACAAGGACAGTTGTAGTTCTAAAGTGAAGATACATTGAGATCAGATGAGACCAAGTACAACTGTAGTTTGAAAACAAAGATATGTTCAGATCATTAATTCTGTTTTTGTGATAGGAAAGCTCGTATTGGAGAATCCTATATAGACATTAGTACTTTCCATTTCTTCCCAGTTTGTGGGTTAGAGAATGGTACCTGAGTGTCACATTTTTTTCCTTTCAAGATTACCTTGTCGGATAGGCTAATAGTTGGCATAAATTTTTGGATATCTAGATCAATGTTTTGATTTTATCATATGATTGCTGCGCAAATATCTCTCTCAGATCCAGTTCTAGCACTGATGTTGTGTCTGGTTTGTGGCTTCTAACATGCGATTCACTTACAGTTCTTGATTGGGTTAAATGAATCTTGCACTATATCATGTATGAGTTGATCATGACATTTGTGTGCTAAATAGTAAATCCACGTTTGTTGCTGTTCCTGATTCTGTCAATATTTGAAAGTTCAAGGTAATCACTGTCTTTTGTCTCGAAACATTGAATGCGGTATATAATATCTTTTCTCAGATTTTAGTAGCTATATTTAAAGTGTCAATGAAGCTTGTTAATTAATCCAATTAGACCAATATCAATTATATATAAAACTGAGACTAACCCACCCTCTTCCCCCTTATGGACTCACTTTATTCCGCGTATTAGAGCATTTCAGTGGTGTTGTCGGTATATTTTGATTCTCGGAATGTCAATTCTTCATCAGAATTGTTTGTCTATTTCAACTATAATGACTCGTCTATTTAATCAAAAATATTAATCAAAATCAATTTTAAGGACACGTGTCACAACCTGGTTGGTTGTGACACGCATGAGGCTTTTTCGTTTGATGCTTTTTTTCTTGGCAACATGAAACCATGGTGACAGAATCGACAATCATAATTGTCAAAAGAATCAACCTATTGCAGATGCTTTTAAGACGGTGAAAAGAAATGCTTGATGAATTTGAATTCTCGCCCCAAAGCAAGAAAAGAAAGAAAGCAATTACAAAGAGGAATGAGAAAAAGGTGCAGGAAATGGGAATTGAAGAGTTAGGGATGTACACAAGTACATTTGGTGGAGGAAAGTCAAACCATGGAAGATTTTGGGCATAAACTACACAATCTATATAGTTTCAGATATGTTCCCAAATTTACATTAAAGTGGGCTCCACTATCCAACTAAAACAACTGTCCAACACAATCCTTAATATTAATATTTTCAGTTATTTTAGGATAATGACATGAAGCACTTGTAAAACATATGCAAAACATATGCTTTGAGGACATTAAAATATGAGTTTTGGTTCCTTTATGCAGATATTGCTAGATCTCTTCCAAGACCCTGGTGAGATTAGTATATTTGCTTACACCATATTCCACTGCTTTAAGTTTAATTATTCCTTGGTTTAGAAACTACCTCTCCTTTTTTACTATTCTAATAACATTCACAAAACATGCTCAATATGCAATATAATATGTATATATGAAGCATCAAATGGAAACCATTGTTTCAAATAACACCTAGAAATCATCATAACAATGGATTTCAACAGTCCATGGTTTATATTTAAGACTGATACAGTTAGTTTAGTAATTTTTAATATAATTATTAAAATATTTACAAGTCCGCTATCTTTTCGGTTGATATATAAATAGTCGATTTATTGAAATAGGTAATTAAGATTTTAATTCTTTTTTTTTTAAAAAAAAAAAAAAAACTATGCTCAAAACCCCACCTTATTCAATCCCAACATGATTCAAACTCGCGATTTTCAGAACAAAATGTGAGACTTGAACATATACTTAAAATGAGTTTACATTTATTTGGTTTTATTTTTTTCTTTCTTGTAATTGGCTGTGGATAGAGAGATGATGACATAGAAGCTTCCTCAAATTGCTTAATGGAATGATCACATTTGTAAAAGAAACCAAACATTCTAAGACATCATTCTTGGACCCTGTAGTTGATTTGATTGGCCACCAACACCTAAATATTATTTATTTCTTTCTTATAATTAGAACCATGCACGAACCAATTGGTCAAATAAAATAATAATAATAATAATTATGCAAATTGAAGTTCTGTTGCAGAATCAAAGAGCACGAAAGCCTCTTTCCTCCCACCTGATTGCTTCATCTTTCTCTGACTTTTAATATATATAAAACACCTTTTCCCCATGGAATATTTGTTTTCTAAAGAACCCACTCTCGTTGGAAAAGCTTCAACGTATATCTACTTATTGATTATTTGAGCTCGAATTCGATAAATATGTTTATCATGGTAGTACTTGTGTGCTTATTAGTTCAATAGTTATTGTTGGTGACAAAAAGAATCAGTTCTACCTACATGTAAAATTTAAATATAGTAATTGAAAAGAAATTATCTAATAAATATCGTATATAATGAGGAAGCTTCATATAAAAACCTATCTAAATAAGAGAACAAATAATCATTCAAACTATTATCAGTAACCCTTGAAATTTAAGAAGGTTTGATTATAAATTAAATTATTAATTGTTAAAGTATTAAACAATAATTGGACCTTCAACTAAAAGCTCAGGTCCTGATTCCTCACAGACACGGGTTCAAATCCCACTATCTTCAAAATATTTATCATTTATCTAATTTATCTTAAATGAGCCTCTTATTATCTCTTGCCTCAAAACTCTTATCGAGCTCATCTCTCTTCCTAAATTCCACGTATTTAGATGAGTTTTCTCTTTAAAAAAATGTTATTCTATATGTAATAATATATAGATAACATATTTATCAAGAAAAAAAGATAAAAGGTATTTCTCTTTTTCTTTTTAAAATTTATTTTGTACAAAGCACTAATTAAGTTAGAGACATATAGCTGACTACACTTTTTCTGTCTTTTTTGATTGACTATTTGAGGGCTAATTCATGTGTCCTGTTCTTTGATTTTTACTGATAAAAAAATATACTATTCTTGTTTTGTCCATCTTTTTCTTACTATAAAAGAAAGAGAAGCCAAACCAAGTAACATACACATTTGTAAAACACAACAATCACATACATCTTCAAAAACTTTATCTCCATATAGCAAGAAAAGATATGGAGATTGTAACACCTCAGATTCATCACCTTCACTCAGATCAGAAGAAGCTGAGGCTATTTGGGTTCGAGCTGAAGCCATTAAAGAGCCCAGAGAGCAGCTTAAACGACGGAGACTCCGATGACAACTCATCGGATCATCATCAAGCTCAAGAAGCTATGGCCAAAACCAAGAAGTTCGAGTGCCAATATTGCTTCAAAGAGTTCTCAAACTCGCAAGCCTTGGGAGGTCACCAAAATGCTCACAAGAAGGAGCGGTTGAAGAAGAAGAGGCTCCAAGTTCAGGCCAGAATGGCCAGCCTCAGCTCCTACCTCAAACACCTCCAAAATTACAACTTTGCCATTGGTACTTCAGGCTTGATCGGCTCCGATCATTTCACTGTCTACGAGGACTACTCCGATGATCAGATCAGCTTCAACCCTTTTGATTCGTCCGCCGGAGGGATGACGTGGCCTTCGCCGGCGCCGGATAAGAGATTCAAGCCGTTGGATCTCCAATTGGGCCTCAGCTTGCAATCAAGCGTTTGAAACTCCTCGGCCATCATTGTTGAGACAAGATCATGCATTGGATTCCAGTTGGTCTTTCTCTACTAATTAAACCTCCCTCTTTAATCTTTGTCTGTTAATTTTTTCAAAAAAATAGCCGCATATATTATATATTAGGAAGAGATTTGCATGAATACTTTTGAAACGACTAATACAATAATCCTTATAAATCTAGATGTGGTGGAAATAAAATTCCTGTAGCCCGCTGCTAATAAGGCGCAGTAGATGCGCATCTAATCCAGCCGAAGCTGACACCTAAATCCAGACAAAGTTGGCACCAAAAACCAGACGAAGCTGACACGTTATTAACTAAAAACACAAATTCTAACATCAAAACATCAAAATAGACAATGTTCTACCAACACGATTCGAACAATCCTCGAGGAGCGGGAAGCACGACGTATGGACTGCTCAATGGCTAATCTGGTGGTCCAAAGCGAATCTAGACGGCACCGACCCGAGCTTAAGGGGGGACGACGGC
>JAYMSW010005408.1:0-10066 GCA_036897725.1 Erodium texanum
GCAAAACAACACGTGGCTCAAGAAAGTGAGGTGGATTTCACCCAACAACAACAAGAATTGGCTCTCATGGCACATATGGAGCTGCACTATGAGAGGAATGAAATCGTGATAGCCGAAGCAGTGTACATGGCTTGGCTTGGACGCCTCGAGGACATGGACACTTCTGGAATGACTGAGCAGGAGCTAGAGCACCACCAAGCCAAAATACACCGCCTTGAATACGCTATCGCATGACTGAACAAGGATTTTTTAAAGTAGTTTAAGTGTTTTATTTTCTATTGCTGCCTATGTAAGCAACACCACAATTTTATACACCTAGTTGGTCTTGTTGATTTGGGTTCTTCAGTGAAATGTTTGTTTCATAAATACTTGGGTCAAACCATTGAATTAATCAGGGAATCCGATTCCCAGATGATTGGTTGGCCATCAAGTCGGGAATCCAACTCCTTGACGATTGACTTGACCAATGTGTCGAGAATACGATTCCCTGATACATTGACTTGACCAATGCATCGGGAATCCGATTCCCCATCGCTTGACTTGACCAATGTGCCGGGAATCCGATTCCCCGACCTCCTATAAATCCCGACCCTTTCATCAACCCATTCAACTCTTGCCGCTTCCTTTTCTTAACCCTAAACCGATTAAAAACCCCGCCCCTTCCCCCACCCCCTTCCAATCCTCGACACTTCCTCTTCTAAACCCTAAACCGATTCCCCGACCATTCAATCCATTCACGACTCCTCGACGATGGCAACAACTAGACACCTCCTCTAGACCGAGGAAGAAGAAAGATGGTTGGTGGTTGCATGGTTGTTCCACTCCTCCCGTAACGGCCAAAATATTGGGGCATCGTCCACCATGCCTTCATTCAGAACGCTCCAAACGAGATCGTCTCATACCGCGACATCCGCCAAGGACCAATGGAACCAAGTGAACACGAAGATCAAAGCATATGACCAACTCGTGAAGCGATTCTCGGCCAATCGAAGGGTTCCATGGACTCGTCGGTGGTGGTGGATGCTTGTGAAGGACGACTCAAAGTGGTGCAACCGTTACAATCAGTAGGACTTTGAGTGTTTTTAATTTTACGTATTTATGCAACCCAATACATCAATTGTCAAAATCAATTGGTCTTGGTTTTTATGTAATCTCGGTATGGGTTTTTATTTTATTTGTTTATGTAATTGCTAAGTTTTTTTAATGAATTACTTTTTAAAATTAATTAAATCCATTGAATTAAACATATTCAAATAAAAAAATTACATTTAAATCATTTTTAATTATACAATTCAACCCAATGAAGAGGCTACCACTGTGGCAGTTTCAGCCTCTTCCCATAAACCTGCTTCTCAGCCTCTTCCCTAATAGAATTAACAGACTGAATCTACCTAACGAAGAGGCTCCATTGTGGATGCTCTAATCAAATCCATAAAATCACAACCCTAAAACAATCTCTAGATCCTACACCCAACCTAAATCATGTATCCAATCCTAAATCATGCACCTATACCTAAAATATATATTATTTTAGTTTATATCATTTAGTTTTAATATATAATTTAATTTAATATATTTTTCCTGATTTTTCTAACCCTAACTAACCTCTCTCTCTCTCTAATCTTCCTCTTTCTAGTGATTGTGCTCAGAGCAGTGGTATCATTGTTACCAGCCAAACCTCGGCGTCGTGATCTTTCGAAGCAGTGCATCGCTGGTTGTGGTTGAGGTTGTTGGGATCGATCTTTGACTAGGGCCATCGGAAGACCCGGAAGGTGGGCGTGGAGGGTGACAGAACCGACATCAGATCTGTAGCCGGTGGAGGAGTTAAAACAAGGTCCGCCTGCCTAGGACTTGATATTGGAATTAGTCCATAACGATCGAATTCGTAGGTAGGGGAGATGGAGATGATGATTGCTAGTAGCCCCGGATTTCCGGATTCTTCACGATATCTGACTTCCGCACCAAGCCATCAGAATATAATCCTCCGGTGAATTCGACCTCGTCATCTCCGGCTGGACCTCCGGAGCCATGCACTAGCCATAATAAACTATCTTGGAGAGTTGGAGGCCGAAGTCCACGAACCTCTCGAACTTCGCAGCGACAATCTCGCTGGAGCAATTAAGGGTCACTGGTTGGTTTTGGATATCACCACCGAATCTGTTGATGCCTCCCCAAATCTGAGAATCGCCACCAGGTATCGCGAACTACATCGTCCCTGAAACCAGATCAGGAGTTTGAGGACCTGAAGATCTCATTTTGCATTTTTTTTCATCACCTAGGGATTTGATTAAGAGTTTCATCTAAAAAATAGATTTGAAAATTCCAGGTTAATCAATAAAAAGAACATGTGCAAAACCTAATCTATAATAAGAAAAATTCTAGTTGAGAAGAGAGAGAAACATGATGTCCTCCCGGAGCAAGTGCGCTTTGGTCGATGCAAGTAATAAAATTGGGAAGTACCTCTTCTCCCTCCCTAATGGGAGAATGAAGAAGAATGACTCGGGGTTGTCAAACCCACGAGAAACTTTAGTGATTTAATGAATATAATGACAACTCTAGTATGTCAATCCAAGTCAAAAAGGTTCTGGAGGAACAGTTTTGTATTTTAGAACACTCTAAACTAGTGGTTATGCTAAAACAAGACTGTAAGCAAGTATGAAACTGTAGGTTTTAAGGTTGGAGAAAGAATTCTAAGGCAATGAGATGTTGTAGAGATCACGACTAATGACGTTGGGTATCAACTTATCTTGTGTTTGTTTTCTAAACTTAGGTGGCCACGAAATTCTCTATTGATAATCCTAGCGCTCTCTCGAGTCAATTAGAAATCTAACACAAGTTAACCGCCCACTTATCCCTAAGTAGGTGTAGAAAAGTCATGTTGCAATATCCACTTTTTGTTCTCTAGTCTTAAGCTAAGTGAACTATATAACTATGGCTCAAGCAATAACCAATCTATTCCTAGTATTGATTTAAAAGCTAGTCTAGGTTGATTAAGTCCACTAATCAATCTCAATTCCCATTTATTGACCAATTAGCTAGGAAGATTACTAAGGCCTAAAGAGGGAGGTTAAACATTAAGCATAAATCAACCTAATTCACTCTAATTTCAGCATATCCACATAAGAATCAATAGCTACCCACATCAATTAGTGAATATCTACTCACTCATGTCTTAGAATAAGAAAATTAGCTACTCATAGAAAGAAATGAAGATTCAGTGGAGAGATATATGAATAAAGACAAGCAAATGATAGAGGAAGTGAATACAATACCCTTTTGGATGACAATCTTCATAAATCTTTAAAGGAATCCATTAGAATCCATGAACTACAAGTTTCTCTCACTTATAAATGAGCTCTCCCTCGCTCTCTCTCTCTCTCTAGGAAATGTTCAGATCTGTATATTCTCAGATATCTCTTTAAAAACCCTAAGTTATGCTTTTATAGCAAGTACAAAGTTGAGGGCAAAAGTAAAAGTCCTTCAAAATATATGTTATGCGCGATGTTACGGTTCTAGGTACGGATGTGCCTAAGGGCGTGCCAGGGCACAACACAGTCATGCCTTGATGAAGGATCAGATTCGCAATTCCGTAAATTCTACAGTCCATGTTACAAGTGTGACGCTGACCGTGCCGCTCCACGACACGGGCGTAATATAGACTGTGCAGAACAAGGTAATGGACTCTTGGAAGCTTCTAGAGTTCTTCATGATCTTCAAGTACGGGAGGAAGCATGGTCGTGCCAAAGAGCATGCATGTTCAGGGCACGACCGTGACATGGACCGTGATCAGCTAGAATGTCACATAAAGCTCCTCAAGTACGGATCTCGGTACAAGCATGCCCAAGAACGTGCTAAGGCACCACGCGACCATACCCAAGAGCGTACATGTATCCAAAGCTGCTGAAATGCTCCTTTATCAAAAGCAGAAACGTAAACACAAGATGCAATGCATGATCCTACACTAATGCAATCTAACACAAGACTTAAGACTCAAAAGAAAACAAAGAAAAGGAAAATCACATCATAATATGATACATGCAAAATGATATGAAAAATGGGTGATTCATAGAAGAAAAAAAGGCTAGCATATTGACAAAGAGGTTTTCTCATAGTTGCACATGTTCCAAATTCTTACATACTTCAAACAAGCACATAGATACAAGAACAAATTAGATAGGATTCTATAAGGATTGGGAACCACTCTCCCTGATTTACTTTCCTTCTTCACATATAGTTATAGTTTCTTCGACCACTATGCATGGAACCCGAGAATCTGATATGCTAAGCATATCATTCCCTCTCAACACTAATCATAAAGAGTCATGGTCAATCAAGAATCAAAGAGGTTTTTATTAAGCTTGTAATATAAGTCTAGGCAAAAGGGTACGAAAGGCATAGAAAAGAAGCTCGTAAAGTGTACTACTTGACTAAGCATGCTTCATCTCACAACCTGAAAGTGTATACACACTCATCCCCTTTTTGTTCTCATCACACATCACACATCTCACTCAAATCCTCTTCTCAATCACTAAGTTCTTTTGAACTTTGATCCTTGAAGCTCTTATTCATATTGTATTTTGAATACAGGATAATACCTCCCTCATTTATCTACAGTAATACAAGTCCATATTATCTCAAATGATAAGATAACAATGAGGCTCTTATTTCTAACATTCAAGGAAACACTCTCAATATATGTTCCCCCTCCTCATAAAGGGCGGCTGTAAAAAGCGATAGATCTCTCCTTCTGCTGCAGGACTACAGCCAACCTTGCATCTGATGCATCACACTCCACGATGAACTTTAGGTCGGTTCAAGGAGTGCCAAAAATGGGGTGCTTGTCATGGTCTGTTTGAGTTTTTTGAAGGTTACATGAGCCTCATTCGTCCATGTGAAGGAATTTCTTCCTAACATATTAGTGAGAGGTGTGACAATGATCTCATAGCCTTGTACGAAATACCGGTAATAACCAGTGAGGCTGATAAGTCCCTTGAGGGAGCGGAAGGACAGGGTCAATGACCAATTCAGCATATCATAAATCTTGTTATGATCAGCCTCGATTCTCGTCTCAATAATGATGTGACCCAAGTAAGCAATGCAGTTTTATGAGAATGAGCATTTGGATTCCTTTAAGGCTTGGAATGCCAAAAATGGGGTGCTTGTCATGGCTTGTTTGAGTTTTTCGAAGGCTACATGAGCCTCATTCATCCTCGTGAAGGAATTCCTTCTCAACGTATTAGTGAGAGGTGTGACAATGATCTCGTAGCCTTGTACGAAATGTCGGTAATAACCAGTGAGGCCGAGAAATCCTTTGAGGGAGCGGATGGAAAGGGTCAATGACCAATTCAACATATCATAAATCTTGCTATCATCAGCCTCGTTCATTAGGGCTTGGAATATATATGGTGTATTAGCTAAGTGGAACGACACGACTAAGAAATCGAAGTGACCATGATAAGTAAGGAAGGATGTCTTGTCCATATCATCAACGTGCAATGGACCTAATGGTAACCTGAACAGAATGGAGGTTCACTTTGGAGAAGAAGCATGAGCCATGCGATTTCTCCAAAACATCTTTTATTATCGGGATCAAGAACGTGTCCTTGATTGTCTTCTCATTAAGTTAGCAGCAGTCCATGCAAATGCACCAAGGGCCTTCCGCCTTCTTGATGAATAGGATTAGGGATGAGAAAAGGGGCTGACTTAGGAGAATGATCCTTTATTGTAACATCTCGCATCACTGCCTTTCAATTTCGTCTTTTTGGCCATGAGTAGCGATACGGACCAACCACCACTAGTTCAGTGGACGAGTGCAAGAAAATCCAGTGCTCGTATGGATGAGAGGGCAGCAAGGTGGTGGGGCTTGCGAATATGGTAGTGAACTTGTAGTAGAGGGCCTACAATTGTGTTTCCTGGTCCACAAATCCTTCAAAAATCTCTCATCAAGTTGAAGGACATGCTCCTTAAATTCCCTATAAGACCGTGGGGTTAGATTGCCATGTGAACTCCATGCATATTCGGCCAAAATCCCACATAATAGGACCCAATGTCCGAAGCCAATTGACGCCCAACACTACACAAATATCATAGAAAGGTAAGAGAAGCAACTCAAAAAAATAAAGGTGTATGCCCAACTCAAGTAGTGC
The DNA here is from genome assembly GCA_036897725.1 of Erodium texanum. Classification (NCBI taxonomy): domain Eukaryota; kingdom Viridiplantae; phylum Streptophyta; class Magnoliopsida; order Geraniales; family Geraniaceae; genus Erodium; species Erodium texanum. The sequence goes on from JAYMSW010005408.1 coordinate 6,147, forward strand.
CTTAAAACATATTCCTGGATTGTGCAACCTTTCACCATTAGCTAATGTGACCTTGAGGTTGCTTTTGGATTCCACCGGTAGACAGAGCCGAGCTAGTAAAACCATGTCCGTAAAGTTGTTGGTCAAGCCCGAGTCGACTAAGACGATCACGCCCATGCCCAAAATGAGGCCTTCGATCCTAATGGTCTGTAACCCAACTGACCCTTAGATCGCGTGCTACGAGATCTTTACTTCCGCATTATTGTTGTCCTTTAGGTCCCTTTCCCCAATCTCCTCAAACCAAAATAATTTCTTGTAATGATGACTGGCCTCGAACTTCTCATCATAGTTGAAACAGAGGCCCTTGGTATGGTGCTCAAGCATCTCGGCCCAAGAGAGGTGTTTGATGACAAGACCTCTACTCGAAAACCCACTACTGTCTTGATTGAAGTGAGGGGTTCGACCTTCCCCTCGAGTGTGGCACATCTCAAATAGACACGCAAGGCTCACGGTGGCTGACAAATCGACCAACTGGTGGATGTTGATGTTAATACGAAGTCCGCTCCATAATTTGTTGATGAAGAAGCTCATCCTGTGTTCGCTAGACAGTGAGAACCTCGGCAGACAGATTCTCGAACTAGCACAAGTAAGCCTCTAGTGATCTCGTATGGTGGAGTTTGGACAACTCCCCAATCTTGTCACTTTGGACCGGCGACATGAATCAAAGGTGGCATTGATGATTAAAGGATGGGCGCGTTGTAGTTTGAGGACCTATAGTTGGCCGTCTCCCTCCAAATGGAATGATGCCAACAAGACCTTTTCATCCTCTGACGTTCTATGGTGCCAAAAATAACTATCGCAATGACTGACCCAAAACAGGGGATCATGGTTGCCATTAAAACGAGGAAAATCCAAATTTGCAGTATGAAATTTCATACCTTGGAAGGAGCTACACATTCCTACCTACGGAGCGGGGCAAAGTCGGTCATCGGGCCCTTCGACGGCTAGCTACCATTGTCTGATCTCGCAGTACCTCTTCTAGTATGCAATGAGTCCGAGAGGAGCCTCGGCTGCTCCAACAACTCCCTCTATCGAGCTTCTACGATAGTCTTATCGGCCCGATACTTGACACAAGTAAAACCCACTCTTAATTAAGAAAATTTTACTCTCAGACAGAAAGTGTACCAGTCAATGTAATACAGGGTTTCTTAGAGGAAGCCTGAGTTATCGAACCCACAGGAAGCAAAATGACCGTCACTCATTATCTAGGATGTTACTTAAGCTGTTTCTTAAGAAAATGGTTTTGTTTGTTAGTAAAATTTAAAGCATGTAAATGAAAGACAAGTGATTATGAATTCAGAAATATCGAGTTGTGCAAATCAAGTGTAAAAGGCAATCTAAGGCATGAGGTTGTAGAGACATGTTCATAGAATTGGATATCTTGTTAACCTTGTAAAATTGATTATTATATGGACAATGAACTTCCTCTTTAACTAATCTTAACTTCTTTCGATAACTTAGGACCTTAATGGAATCTAGTTGCCTAATTATTTCTAATCTAGGTGTAGAGAGACCCAAAGCATGAATATCTATGAAAATTTATAATTTTCGATTGTTAGTCTATGACTATTGCAGTTGTATTAACCCTAATATTTCTAACTAAGATTTAAGTCCAACTCGTGATTAATTCTAGACTAATTACTACCCTCATTTTCCAAGTACTGGGTAACAATTCTAATCATATATCAAGCTTACAAAGGAGATACAACATTAAGGGCGAATTAATCATGAACATTTAACCTAGATCAGTATCCACAAGGTTATTGATACGAGGCAAGCGTACTCTGTCAGAAGTAATAAAGGGATGTCCTTCGACGATTCGGGTTTATCGATCCCATGGGGAAAAACTATTGGGAGAAAGCACTAGATATTGCTAGTTTTGTTAATCCAAGCCGGATCAAACTCTTGGTTTTTGGTTTGAAAATTAAATAACATGCCAATGAAATCAAGGCAATTGAAAATAAGCTAAGCAAAGAACAAACAAATGATAATGTGTTCAAGAATAAGAAAAGTGAACAAGGCATGAGATCCTAGAGAAATGGTGTTGACATTGAGTAATCTTTTTTATCCTATGTTGTCATCTAGATTTAAGTGGCCATGAAGTTTATCTCAATTAATCATAACCCTCTCCCGAGTGCATTATGATCGTAGTTCAAACTAACCACATAATTATCTCTAATTAGATGTAGAGATAATGTAACACATTAAGATCTATAAAACCCTCTAGTCTTAAGCTAAGTGAACTCATAGCTATGACTCAAGCACTAACCTTCATATCCATAGAAAAGATTTAAGTGCTAGTCTAGATTAATTTTGATCAACTAGCTAATCTCATTCCCCAATTATTGAATAGCTAATTACAACAATCACCAAAACAATTAAGAAGATGAAGCATTAAGTCCAAACTAATCTAATTCACCTAATCTAGCATCATCGACACAAGATCTCAAGGTTACCCAACAGAAACAATAGATTCTCTACGGATTTAGCTACTCATGGATGTAGATAGAGATTTTATGAATAGAAATAATAGAGAGAATGATATACAATACCAATTTGCAGTTAATCTTCATTAATCTCCATGGAAATACAAGACTACAAGCTTTCTCTCACTAGAAAATGGGAGTCTCTCTCTCTCTACAAATCACAAATATCTTAGATCCCCTTTCGAAAACCTTAAAATATTGATTTATAGGTTGTAAAAGTGAAGGGGAAAAAAGGTAAAATAGCATTTAAATTATCCATTGTGTGGACTTTGGTATGGTCGTGCCCAAGGTCATGCCCTAGAACGGCACGGTCGTGCCTTTGTCCGGGCTCTGGTCCGAGAAGATGGCCTTCATACTTGGCACTGGGTGACACGACCGTGCCTTAGGTAGTGCTTGCCACAGATATGCTAAGCTGCTCCATAATGTTCCAAAAGTTGCTCTGATTTCTCATTTCACCTACATATTTCCAGAGTATATGAAACAAGTAATCTACGACGAAATGATGCATAAAACACTAAAACAATAACCGAAAAGTTTAAAAGCGAGGACTAAAGTATAGAATCACAAGATCCATTACCATCAATTATGTAAGCACCTAATGCTTGGAACACAATCCCTACTCACCCATCACCCTAGATTATAGAATTTTAGCTACTCATGATCATAGAAGAAGAAGAAGTAGATAGATAAGTAAAACAATTCATCATAGATTGATAAAATATTTGATATATTTTACCAATTTGATGTTCCACTCTACAAATATTCACTCATAAACCTCCAAAATCAAGGCCTTGAACCTTATAAAGAACAATCTTTGGTAGAATCAACTCCTCCTCTTTTTGTCCTAATTTCCCTATTTAAGCTAACAAATTCGTAAGGAAATAAAAAAGAAAATTTCCTAAATATATATACTAATCCGCATCGGAACTGCATGAGTCACAACCGTGACCTGGATGGTTATAGGGTGCTTCACAGTCGTGGTTTGCGCGGTAGAAATCTAGCACGTTCTTCAAGGCTTTGTTCGAAATTCTTGGCATCAGACTTCACGGCTGTAGCCAGGATCGTAATAGTTTGGTTCACGGTCGTGACCTGGTCTGTAGAAATCCAGAGAGGACTTATTAAGGTGCTTTTCTTCACATTGGGTGTCGCAACAGACATGGCCCGGGAGGCGTTACCATGTTCATCACGACTGTGATCTAAGCCGCGACGATCCACTGCATCTTCTCCTTCTCTAATTATGCTCCTCTTATTTCCATTTTCATATGAAGTGTAATAATACCAAAATCATGTAAAGATAGAAGAGTGAATGATAAATGAAGCTAAATAAGGCAAAATGCACTACTACAGAACAGGACTTGGACGACGAAATTTAAAATTTCGTCGTCTAAGTGGTCC
>JAYMSW010005409.1:0-10066 GCA_036897725.1 Erodium texanum
GATTCGAGCCCAGGTCTCCACGGCCACAACGTGGAATTCTCACCACTAAACTACAGCCACGGTTGTGACGATTTCAAGTATAATTTTAATTTTCACATCTTGCATCTTCCTTGATCGCCTTTTTATATTCCGGTCTCAGAAGCAAAAACAGATCAAAATTTGTCTTCCGATCCCGGTCTCTACCTAATTGTTTCAGTTTCAACCCACCAAGCTAAGCTCCTGGACTGGCTTGAGGTGAAATTGAGGGAGACTGGCAATGGACCACATACATCATTACATTCACTGTCAAGGGATGCTGAGGGAGAGATCAAAGATGTTTGAGAAGCCACCGTTGTCCCTGCCCACAATTTTGTAAGCAATGCAATAGCCAGCTCTTCATCATCTCCAAAACTAACTAGCCCAACACCTTCTTTTACAATATGTTGTTTTCATTTTAATTATTGATAGCCAATTCTTCTCACTTGCATTCTAATTTGTTGAGTATTTACTTTTGAGCTGGCACCTCCTTTGGGAGCACAAGATTCACAATATGCTTGTTCCATGCAACTTTATGTAAGCCACTCCGAGTCAGTCACAGGATAAAGATGAACAAGTGTTAATGCTAGTTTGTTTTTCTTCATTTGAGTTTTATTTAATTTTTAATTAAGCCTGAAACACTAACCCCAACCTATATGTCCCTTTACATTGTTACCTTTGTTGATGATCTCACTTTACGTCGATTTACTTGATAAGTCATCATTTTTTATGTAAATAGTGTCTATTTCAAATTTTTGCTAACATGATTAAGACTCAATTTCCAAAAATCATAAAACTTTTCGTATCAGTAATGACATGAAGTTTAAAAAGACATTATTTCTTGATCTTCTTGCTTTTTATTGAAACTGTTATGCAATGGTTATGTCTGAATACATCTTAACAAAATGGTTAAGAAGAAAGTCATCATCACATCGTTGTTATTTTCTGTGTCCGGTCATTTCTATTACTTCTCTTGAAAGCTTCTACGGTTAGGCTGCTCTCCCGACCCTCTACACCATCAATAGGGTTCCATTTCCATTCATTGGTAGCAAAATTCCATTCAAGTGTCTCTATGATCGTTCTCTCGCTTAATTATAGTCTCATTTTAGTCTTTGAAATTGTTTTGTCCATTTGTAGCCTCATGATGAGCATACCAAACTCTAGTTACGTTCTCATCTTTGTTGCTTCATTTGGATATGAGAGTGAACAAAAAGGTATAAGTGTACCCTATCTAAAACCATCTCACTATCTCTCGACCTATCATCATATGGGAACAAAAAAATTTCTTGCCTACATCTTCCTTCAATATATCCGAGCCCGTTTTGTTTTTTGTTAATCCTAATATTAATATTTTTCTTGACAATGTTGGAGGTTTCCTCCATTGAGATGACTTCTGTATGTAGCCTGACCACTACGCCTTTTACGTTAGATTATGTCACGCCAGTAGACCATGTGCTATCGCCTCACCCTCAGCGTTAACATAAAATCTCACCTCATTTCCAAGACTTTTAGGTAAACCTACCCAATACATCTCGAGTTGTGTTCATAGTTTCCTCTGTTTATGAGCCTCGTACTTATTGCGAGGTATACACTAATTTCTTGTGGCAACAAGAAATTATTGAGGAGCTACAAACACTAGAGAAGACTCATCCATGGGAGCGGATTCCTCCACCTAAAGATAAATCAATCATTAGTTGAAAATGGGTGTACAAGGTCAAGACCAAGGCAAATGGTACTATAGGTCGCTATAAAGCTTGTCGTGTTGCTCATGGATTTACACAGGCATATGAGGTCTACTATGAGGAAACATTCACTCCTATTGTTAGACTCACCTTTATTCATATTCTATAAGCAGTCGCAACTGGTTGAAAATGAAATCTTTCTCATATGGATGTGAAGAACGCACTCTTCAATGGTAACCTTAGTGTGGAAGTATATATGAAGCCGTCTTCTGGCTATGACCATCCTTAACACAGTCTGTCGTCTGAAAAAGACACTATACGAACTTAAGCAAGCTCTGCGAGCATGGTTCTCCAAGTTTAGTATCGATCTTGTGTTCGTCTAGAGTTATCATGACAACACCCTCTTTGTTCAAAATATTTCTCGGGGACACATCTTGCTTCTACTTTATGTGTTGACATGATTACTACTGGTGATAGCAGACCATGTATTGTTGACCTTAAGCAACAAGCTTTTCGAGATGAAGAATTTGGGGACTCTCTCGTATTTTCTCGTGTTGGAAATTTCCTCCATGCCTTCTACCCATCATTTGTTCCAAGTTAAGTATGCAACCGAGCTTATCTTTAGGGGGATTGACTAAGAGCAAAATTGCCTCCACGCCCATTGAGGCAAATATAAAATTCTCTCTCAGATGACAAAGCTCTCAAGGATGCTACTCTCTTTCGACAACTGTTTGACGGTTTGGTACATCGAATCGTCACTCGACCAGGCATTGCCTATGTTGTACACATTGTCAACCAGTTCATGAGTGCACCTCGCACTACCCAATATGGAACAGCTTTTCTACTCTATGTTAAAGACACTCTATCTTAAGGCCTATACTTCTCGTACGACTCGGCTCTAGTCATACAAGCTTATTCAAATTCGGATTAGGCCGATCATCACATTGACTAACATTCTATTACATATTACTATTTTTTTTCTTGAAAACTCTTTTATCTTTGGGAGGAGCAAAAAACAAACGACCACTGCCTTCTCTAACACGGATGTTGAGTATCTAATTCTTCCTAATATTACTTCTGAACTCATGTGACTACGTTGGTTGTTACGTGACATGGGTGTTGTCCACAAGTCTGTTACTACTATTTTTTGTGACAATTAGAGTACTATCCAGATTGCTCAAAATAACGTATTCCATGAACACACCAAACATGTTGAAATTGACTGTCACTTTATAGGTCGTTATCTCAATTAAGACATTATCGTTCTTCGATTTGTCGATCACATTGCTGATATTTTCATCAAATCTCTTATTCTATGAAAATTCGGTCCATTAGTTGACAAACCATAGTGCTATATGTATAGTGTTCTTGTACAGATTTAACCATTAAAATTAATACAAACAATGATACATATCTTTTGGACATGATTCGAAATAGGAAAGGAACAAGCTTTTCCATGGATAACTCAATATGTAATGTGCTTCTTACTTGTTAGCATTGACATGCGCTGAACCTATCTTGTTGGCGAATCAACTTGCAATGCCTTGATTATCAAATTTTGGTAGCAGAATGTAGGGATTTAGTATGAGTTTACTTAATTTAGAATCCTTAACCTAAACTAAACTTGGAGACTGTATTAACGGCTTCTAGAATCAATGACTCAAGTCCCGGAGATAGAGACCCTCCATCTCGGAATATAATATGTGGGCAGCTTTGATAAAAGAATGTGTTGCTTGAGCTCTAAGGATATAAGCTGTAATTCGTCATAAATTGCTCTTGTACCACCAAACCAACTGCCCACAGAATTGGAGATGTGTTGAACAAGCAAACCCACCATCCTTTTTCCATACAAATTAAAATGGAAGTTTACAATGACAATTTTCCATTACACTCCTTCAATCCATAGGAGATAAAAGGAACAAGTGGGTATGGATAGTAGAATAATGTTGAAGTGAAAAAGGTGAATTTGGGGATTGCGATTTGGTTGGAGAAAGCAAGAAACCACAGCATCCAAGGCATTCATCCCAATTTTGAGAAGCCGTGCCGTCTTGGGCGTTACTATTTGCTTCCTCCGCACTTCATCTCCTCCCACTCCCTCCTATTTTATATCTCTTTTCCCACCACACCATTTTTGATAATTATCTTGCAAAAGGTGCGGTGAAGAAGAGAGTACAAGAATTCAACTGTTTCAGCACTCGAGGAACGTCATTGAAGCCATAAATTTTGGATTAAAATCTTGAGTTCACTCGTGTGCATTTGACTTTGACTGCCAAGAAAAAAATATTGCTCCATCTGTATCTGGACAATCCCACATTCTTTAATCCTTAAAATTCACATTGCGCCTCTTTTTTGATGAATCCTAGATATACTGGATTCCTGAAATGGGTTTCTACCATATAGCTGAGCTCTGATCAGAAACATATCTGAGCAACCTTTTTTTGTGTTCTGAAACTGTCTCATGGCAGTGATGGAAGCTGCAAGTCCAAAAGATCATAGCTCAGTGGCTTCCAGTCCTTTCTCTTCTCCTAACATCAGTGCCCTCCTCAAGATCAAGGTCATTTCATGGTAATCTTTGCTTAATTTCAGTTGTGTTCATACTTCTTGCTATGTTGTTGGGATCTTGAATTCTTGATTACCTCAGGAGCCAAGAGACCGGTTTGCCTGTTTCTGTGTCTGTTCGGGTTGGCAACAGAATCTTCAACCTCCACAGGGTAACAAACTTTCATACCATGTCACGTGTTTCATCTTTTTACTTGGTAGAATCAAACCCAGGTTTTGTTTATGATTTCATGCAGTATCCATTGTGTGCAAAGAGTGGATACTTCAACAGAAGGCTAAATGAGTCCTTGGAGATTGAGTTGCCACCTGAATTCCCTGGAGGTCCCGAGACTTTTGAGATGATTGCCTTATTCGTGTATGGTTCCTCCAGATTGATTGACCCTTTCAACGTCGCGGCCCTGAGGTGTGCAGCCGAGTTTCTGGAAATGACAGAAGAGTTGTGCACAGGCAACCTCTGCGAGCGCTTCGATCTCTACTTGAACCAAGTGGTGTTGCAGAGCTGGGACGACACTCTAATAGTTCTGCAGAAGTGTCAAGCGTTGCTTCCCCTGTGCGAGGAGCTCCTGATTGTGAGCCGCTGCATCGAGTCGCTTGCCTTCATGTCCTGTAGGAGGAAGAGAGAAGATCGGGTGTGCCCGGGGAGGAAAGGGGAAAAAGCCGGTCGTCACACTGGAGGCCTTGGCTTGGAGCTGCGAGACAGTGAAGGAGATTGTGAGTCAGGATCTTTGGATCAAGGATCTCATTGCTCTGCCATTCGGGTTTTTCAGGAGGATAATAGCATCTTTGAGAAGGCAAGGAATGAAGGACAAGTATGTGAATCCCATCATTGTGTTCTACGCTAACAAGTGGCTTCTTTCAAGAAAAACGAGCCAGTTCGAAGATGAAGGGAGCTCCAAGGTTTCAGTGGTCTTGAAAGGCGTTCTTGATCTGCTTCCCATAGGAGAAAGGGCCAGTAAGGCCATTCCCGTGGGTTTTTACTTTGCGTTACTCTCTAGATCACTTGATGTTGGTTGGAGCAACACTGAAACTACAGCAAAGCTGCAAGATCACATTGCATCCATGTTACACTTGGCTCGAGTAGAAGACTTCCTCATCCCCGAAACTGGCGTATGTTCTAGCGTGGAGTTGGCTACAATGGTGCGCATATTCTCCAATTATGTGTCCTCATCTAACATTGGCAGAGACAATAACTATCCTCTCTCAGAGAACAACTCCATAGTTGCAGAGTTATGGGATATGTATCTGTCGCGCATAGCACCAAGTCGTGATATGGGCCCTAAAAGATTCATGGAGCTCATTGAGACAGTGCCAATATCTTTCAGGCAGAGCCATGACCAACTCTATGGAGCACTGAACACCTTCCTACAGGTAAGCCTTGAGAATTGTTATGAAAAGTATGAAAGCTCTCACAAATGTTTCATCTCAATGTGTGTGTGTGTGTGTGTGTTTTTCCTGCAGGCACATCCGGAGATATCTCAAGAGGAGAAAGGGTCAGTGTGCAGATACCTCAACTGCCAGAAACTATCACAAGAGGCTTGCATCGAAGCAGTTCAGAACGAGTTGATGCCACTTCGTTTAATTGTTCAGGCACTCTTCATCCAGCAACTAAACACACACCAGGCCTTCAAGGAGTGCTCAGATTCATTTAGGTACACGCACTGCGGTGAGTTCTCCGGGAGCCTCTCAAGCTCGAGGTGCCCAAACTCCAAAAGCCAGAACCTAGCAGAGAGTCCACATATGGATGAGGCTGAGACAGGCAGTAGAACATTGAGCTTCTTGCTGCAGAAAGACCTTGCAGCCAAGAATCCCGAGTTCTCAAGAAACGGTTATGAGTCCACAAGCTTCAGGATACAGAGTCTTGAGCAAGAGCTCGTGTCACTGAAGAAGAGCCTCCATTGGCATAACAGTTCAAAGAGAGCTGAACCAGTTTCAATTTCAACCAAGCAAGATAGTGTGAAGTCATATGGGATGGAAAGTAGGTCACTCAGCAAGAAGAAAAACACATTAGGACAAGTGACTGGTTGCATTGGCTCTGTGAATTTTGCTTCACAAAGAAAGTATGCAGGTAGACTACTGAGGGCCTTTCGTCGAATCAGCCTGTTTGGGAATAAAAAAACAAAGAAGAGGTCAAAATCATTGTAATGGTACAGTCATGTAAAATTGAAAACCAGTAATGCAATACAAGTTATGATTAATTTGCTTAGCCATTTTTATGAATGCAACAATGTAAATGACCTTAATATGAATAAATCTAGAACATCAGTATGCATGTATACATACATCCACAAAATGTGAGAGAAAAGAAAGATCGTCTTCCTTTGTAAAATCTTCTGCATGCACCAGTCAAATTCACTCTAATGGGTATACAGCTTTATTGATGTGACTTCATTCTATACAAGTCATAAGAAAGGCTACATAAGATTCAGACAACCACAGACCCAAATGTGGGTTGTTCTGTTGCACACATAACATAGACAATAAACCAAACCAACAAACACTTCCTATTACTGTATTTATAGTTGTCTCCAGTTAACTGAAGCTGTCTGAAGATGAGTGCCACTTTGAACCTTGTTGTGACAATCCAAGACAGTCCTAGCAGCTTCAATGACTACTTGGCCATTAACATAGTGCTGACGGCAGACAGGCATGTACACATCTTTGCCACCAATGAGCTCTGTCTCAGTTTCCTGAGTCTTCCTCAAAGTGAAGAAGGCTCGTTTGCCACATAGTTCGCATCGGGCTGTCAATTTGGTAACAGAATCAGCAAGGGGTATTATGTCCAACACTGACCCAAAACTTCTCCTGTCAATGCAACGATGTGCCAAAGAAATTAACAACAAACAAAGCCATTTAATGATAAGCAAACATAACAATCTTGGGACATAAACAAAGTTCTAGGATCCAGTATTGAGAAATACCTCAAGTAATCACCATCCAGCCCTGCAATAATTACAGTTTTCCCATCATTTTCAGCAGCATTACAGCAGAAATCATAAAGGTCTCCGAAAAATTGAGCCTCATCAATCCCAATGACATCGAGCTGCCAATATCCACCCATAAGATGAGAAGATTGTAATGAAAATTACTACATAAACCAAACTTCTATGATCCACTTAATTAAACCATGCTTCTTTACAGTTTTCAGACAAACTCTATCAAAATAACATCACATCCCTCAGGTGTAAAAGAATTTGATGTCAGTCAGAAGACCTTTCTTCTAGTCACCCTTCTTCCTCGTTAACGATATTTTGTTTGATGTTAGGAATGCAAAGCAAAATCATCAAGTTACTCCACAGGACACAAATTTCAATCTAATTAGTGCTTTAGTAGCACATCTGGTTACAGTTTCATTCTAATAATTTTGTTTCTCTTCCATTCCTCAAGAAAATAACGTTACTTTGTAATGTCAATTATAGTTACCTACTCATGCTGTCACACTTAATTGTTGACCAACTAAACTGATTACAAATTCTAGCTACCATAAGTCCACAATAACAGCAACAAAGTATCCACAGCAAGAGACCACACAATTCATATCATTCATTCAATAAGAAAGAGAAGAAAAAAAAACTTCATCAAAACTTGGAATTATAAAACACCAAAATCACCTTCTTGTAAGCTTCATCACCAAACCTATCCTTAAAAGACAGTAGATCCGGCAAAGCCCAGCAAGGGAATTTGGCACCATCGTGGGTCACAACCGAATCAATGGCATATCTTGTATCCTTGCTTGATTTGATCATAGCCACATTTCTACACAAAGTTCATAAAATCAAGACTTCAAAAGGTTTTAATAAATATCTTCAATTTTATTCCAACAAAAAAAAAAACTAAAATCAGAAAGCAGACTTTTTTTCTTTTTCCAAATGTCATCTTTTGGGTTATGACTTGAAGATCACAAGCAGAGAAAACCCCAAATCACATCAAAAGGGGTAATTTATAAAATACCCAAAAACAAATTAAACCACAAATTGCGTTCACACACCTTCCGTTGCTGTCCTCGGACTTGATTCGGCGGAGGAGAGCCGTGGTCTTACCGGCAAACATGGGACCCACAATGATGTGGATCTCACCGGCGACACGAAAGAGATCGGCGGCAGGAGAGGCGTCCATGGAAGCGTTGGGGAGGGTAGACTTGAGTGAAGAAGCCATGGAGAAGAGAGAGGAAGGGGTATTTGAGGAAAGTGGGTCTGCTGATGCGGCTGAAAGCGTAGATCTAGGGACATGTGCAGAGATAGAACTTATATAAGAAAGTTCTGATTTTGATTCTGGGTTTTGGAAAAAGTTTGGAGGGAATAAGAGATTTTTGTTTGGCTTACAGCGGAAGATGTAATTTGGAATTTTGGCGGGGAAATTCGAGTGTGATATTTTCAGGAACGTGGAAAATTCTCAGGGGTTCCTAAGAATTAGGATCAATTGGTCTTGTTTAGATCAGGGAAAATTACTCTTAACTACATTTACTTATGAACTATTTTCACTTAATTATATTTACCTATTTTTCTTGTATTTAGTTACACTTAACTTTCTTTTTTATTTTCACTATTAGTCCATATCGTCAGTTTGTCATCCAAAATATATAAAAAGTCTAAAATAACAATGAAAATTTCAAAGGGAAAATTTCACTTAACTATATTTATCTATTAGCGAAATTCAGACAACTACACTTACCTATTTTTTTCCATCCAAAATTTAACGGTTTGGACTAACGGTGAAAAAAAAAAAAGTTAAGTGTAACTAAATGCAAGAAAAATAAGTAAATGTATTTAAGTGAAAATCGTTAATAAGTAAGTGTAATTTTCCCTATACATTAGAAGTTTTGGACTTCATCCATGTAAGTTCGTGTTGGATTGTCCCGGTCCATTAACTAGTGCTTTAAGTCTTTTGGGTTATTTATATTTAATTATACTAACGTATCAGCGATTTTTACTTAACTATACTAACGTATTGTGTTACTAAAAAACACATTAATCTTTCGAAAATTAACATAGTTAACGGATCTGTTACAAAATTTGTTAAATTACTGTTCATTATTTTAAAATGACGAAAATACCCTTACATGGAAAATTTGATATTTTTAATATAAATATGATATTTCTTAACAATAACCTGAGAAAATCTGTTGATCCCGTACTATTAAATTAATTAACTAATTTTCTATAATATATATGTTATTATTAACAAAAAAAAGGGAAGAAAAAAAGAAACAAAATATTTACTAAAAAAATAATATATTAATAATTACAATTAATTTCAACAACTAATTAAAAGACAAAAAGAGAAGGAAAAAAAGGGTTCGTGTCTTCTTCTTCACTATGCTGTGACAGCGGTTGCCGGAGTTCTAGATTGCTGTGGCGGAGGCCGGCTGGGAGCTAGGTAATCGACGGGGAGGAGGCAATCGAAGATCTTGGAGGCCACCATGTCGGAGATGAAGCACTTAAGCGACTTCGTGCTGAACTCGCGGCTTGCGATTTTCCTTTGAACCGACCAGAGGTGCCCGTCGGCGTTGAAGATTCCGTCGCCGATGAGCTCCCGGAGCACCGACTAGAACCGTGACCTCGCTTCGTCTCGTCTTCTCCGGCAAGCACGGGTTCCTCCCTCGCCGCTGGCTCCCCAACTCTTGGTTTCGTCTTCAGATCTGACCGAGACAGATCTGTAATTTTCGGTGCTCATGCCTCTGCCTTGGTCAGATCTGTTTGAAGATTTCCTCGCCAGAGCCCAGTTCCGCAAAAAAACAAGGGTTCGTGTTTCTTCTTCGCGGAGCTGTGACGACGGTTGACGGAGTTCCAGGCTGTTGCGGCGGGGGGGGGGGG
>JAYMSW010005410.1:0-10065 GCA_036897725.1 Erodium texanum
GGAGCTTGGTCCTCGCCGGATCCACCATGAAGTTAAAGCTCGCCTCACCGGGAAACGATTCCTTCACCGATTCAGGATCAACCACAATCTGTCTCTCCTTCTGGAGCCCCCCAATCCTACTGCAAGGCTCTTCTGTCGCCATGAACAGCTCCAAGTCACGAAACTGCTTAGCAGAGTTGCAGAACTCTCCTCCCAATGCGCAGCAAGCTCGTGCTCCGTCGTCTGAAGCTGAAAGCGCCATGGTTTCTGAAAAAGGCACACGATAGGAAAGATGATCAAGATACTTAGCTACTTAAAAGCAAGGCAAGCCATGGACAAGAAGTAGGCACCATGTACTCTTTGTCCTGGTAGTGATCTGCATGTCTTTCTCTTTGCTCTGCATATTCAGGGGACAAAAACAATATAATAGTAAAAATCCACGTGACAACTCACGGCCTGACAATTATAATAATCAGAGCTGACTTTTGCCCAATAATGCTCTTACCTTAATACTCCCAAACATGACCAACACGTCGTGTGCACCAGAACGAAAAAAATAATAGCATTGTATAATATTCAGACATGCAAGTATGGAAGACTATATATATAAAAGTGGTGTCTTCATCGATAGTTCCAAGGTACATTCTTTCGGGTAGTACCAGAGATATGTAGGTAATATACAAACTCAACTGAAGGGCTCTGAAGACTGGTTTTAGTTTGAGGTTAATACATCAAAAGTAAAGACAAAAGTCCAAAATTCTACTGAAGTGAATTGTAAAACAGTATTAAAACTACTGAGACACCTATGATGACTGGGAAAGCCGAAACTAAGTACAAAGCTCCATAACCCTGCAAGGAAAAACGTGTTTTGGGTCAGACAATTGAAGGTGTTATTAATTGTAGCTGTAGAATTGATTTTAGGAGAAAGCACAGGAAGCAAACCAAAGCTGCAGGAATTTTGCTCTCATCGCTCTCATCGGCATCATCAATCTCAGCAGCTGAATCCCAATCTATATTCAATCTCTTAGCAGCCACTTCCGGGGCAACACCAGTGTCTGTGGATTTTGCATACAATGATTTGCTTCGTTTTGTCTTTTTTACTTCAACCTATTGAGTAAGTACAGCGTGTCAAGTAAAACATATCGAAAATATTATGAGCATTAGCTAAACAATCCAAAAGCTTGCTTCGTTTTGTCTTTTTTACTTCAACCTATTGAGTAAGTACAGTGTGTCAAGTAAAACATATGGAAAATATTAAGAGCATTAGCTAAACAACCCAAAAGCTATCTATAAAAAAATCACAAGAGTATTCATTTGTTTTCAATGAATATGAGATATTTCCCTTCCAACATTATGGTTTCATGAAACTCCACAACATTTGGAAACTGAAACTAATAAATTAAAAGTAAAAATTCCAGGAAGTGCATAGGGACACTAAACATCAAAACCTTGAGCTATTAAGTGGAGGGTCCAACTAGTATCTCACAAGAGATCACTTAATTCAAGAAATATAAAACTTAAACAGCAGGACAACTTCAACAATTATTATTATTAGACAAGAGGTTTGTTTTATGCATACAGAAGTTAAAAGGATTACTAGGAAGACAAGCATAACACAAGATTTTTACATTGCTAGAATGGACACAATTATGTCAATTATCATGGCAAATGGGATCCAAGAATATGGCTCAAATTTAGAAAATGTTATCAAGTTGATCAAAAAGTTAAAAAAAAAGAATTAATTCGAAAGCACAAATCTCCGTGAAGCTACCATATCACAACATCGCAAGCATGAAATTCAAAGAAGGGTGAAAAGTTGGAAGTTTAGTTCTTATCGTAGAGAAAAGAACATAGTCACAATATAGTCTTCAATGTGCATAATTCATCGGGAGGTGCTAAAGGATATCTAACAGTTTCATCATTCAAGAGACCACGAATAATCTAAACATCCAAGAGACTAGCAAATTTAGAAGAAGAAAAAAGAGGCCTCAAATGCTATACGCCATTCAATAATGAGAAAAATAAACAGTAGCTCAAGTTTTCACAGTACCTCTAGATTGGGCCAGTTTTTCATCTCTTCTGCCAGTAGCCGAAGAGCTTCACGGTTTTTTGGGACTTTTCCATTCTTCACCTAGGATTGAGAACAGAACAAAAACCACAAGTCATTCTAACAAACTATGCTATTTTTCTCCTCCACTAATTCATGAAAAATAAACCACCCATTTGCTTCTGTTCCATTAGTCGTGGAAGGTGCCTTAGTTTCAAATTGCACATATAGGGAAATTTTCAATAACAACAATAATTTGATTAGAAATCATCAAGTAGCATGAAAGACAGGAGTACTAATACAATGTGCTTCAATCAACTGAAAATACATGTTCTACAATCAGAGGATCATTGAGTATGCTGTGCATACTAAGAATCAATAACAAGATTAGTCATGTTTTTTTTTTTATCAGAACAAGATAATTCATGTTATGTATGCATCATTGGGTGATTTAGGAAGTTGGGTAAAATCATGTTCACATGCAGCATAAAGCTCAATTGAATGTAGTTACCAGCTGAAACAAAATTCTAATCTAAGAGAATTTAAAATTAATTCATTGGGTAGTATAGCTCGGTCAAAAAAGAGGACTCATACTTCTACCAAAGCTTCACCCAACTCTTCCCTGGTAGGGGTGTCAGAATCTTCAATTCCAAGCAGTCTCCTCCGCTCCACTTCCCTCGGATCCTCAATCATTACGGTCAACTTAACCTAATTTATAGCATAAACAGATCCCCATACACGTGTTAGGTAATTCAGCAGCAACAAAAATGTAACACACGCCACTAAGTAGCTCCAAAATCACAACATGATGTTCCATTAACTGTAAACTAAGCTTGTTAATTTGCAAATTAACATCCTAAATATGGATTATTATTACTTTAATTCTGGTAGCATAGAACTCAAAGAGTAACTGAAAATTAAATATGCAAATAAAAACCTCATTGAAGAGCATGTCTCTGTTCTTCTTGAGCAGCTCCAAAACCTAAGCATAACAAATAGAATCAAATTCAAATTTGTTGTTAGAATTATTAGCAGTTGACAACGAAGGAGAAGAAGAACAACAACAACAAGAAACGAACCCTAAGGATTTCGCTGACGTATTCTAGCTCTTCAGGAGTTGGCGGAACATCGTCTTCCTCCTCTTCTTCGCCTTCCTCTTTGACTTCATTTTCAGCCAAGGTCAAGGGAGGCGAGATTCGCAGTTCTCTTTCCTCGCCGCCAACGGAGACGGCTCCTCCACCGCGGTGGCGGAGAGAGACGTAGGGCGGTGGATTTGTGGAAATCAAGCTGCAATCTGAGAGCCGTGTACGGCGGTGGACGAAGATGGGATGGGATTGAGCGGATGAGGTTGTGATTAGCGGTTGGAACAGTTGCTGAGCCATAGATTATGATTTGAAAAATGTGTATTCAGTGTTGTTGTAGCACTTAAATGGATTGCATTTCCATTTCCTTCGTTTTCTCTCTTCCCAGATACAAATTTTCTCGGCAAAGCTAAGCTGCTGTCAATCAGCAATTGCAATTTTGCTGCAGATCGTAAAAAGATAGTTTCGTTTTTTTTTTTCTTCCTGAAAAATTAAATCGTTAGTTTCAGTATCAATTTTGGTTGCTCGCTACGCTTCTCGTGGTCAGCGTACAAGATTGCCTGTTATCTTATTTATCCAATCATTTTTTTCTCTATTTGTTTTTTTTTCAGAGGATAATTATATAATCATACGTAATATTCTAGTCAATTAAGCCCATGGTTTTATTGGGCCAATTCTAAACATTTCCATCGGAAGTCTAAAGTACGGCCCATTACAGACGAAAGGATGTGTTTTGGCGGGGAAAGCTTATCTTTCCCCCCCTTGATGTTTTGGAGCTAAATTCAATTCCAGCCACTGAAGACGATAGCAGAAGCACTCTTTGTTTATGGAGTTTGGATTCATACGGAAATGGAGTCACTCGACTTCCTCAAGAGGGTTATTTCGTCTCCATCTTCATCATTGCTCGCCGCAACGATAATTAGGGGTTGAGAATTAAGCTTGTGTTTGGTTTCAGATTCAAGCTCGACGCGAATATTACGAACACGAGATCGAGACGGTGAAGACAATGGATCAAGAACTTCATCGAATTCGATCAGTCATGCGCTTCTGATGGATTTGAGGTTATGATTCCTGACGTTGAGCCAATGAACAAATCCTTCAGCGATCTCCTCCGGAAAGCCATTTCTGGTGAGTACTTGAGGTTATGGTTTTATGATAAACGTTTAAATTTCCCCAATTTGGTTTCCAAGCTGCATCTTACTTATCTGGTTGCAATTTTTGATGGATTTGTTGATAATTTGACTGTTCTTAGGCTCGAGTCATTGGGGGTTGAATGGGGACTAAACCTATCTTAATTATGCTGATAAGTGTTTTGTTTTGATTCCATAAACAAATTAATTTACTTGAAAAATGCTCAATCCTTAATTCTTATTACAAATATACCAATTGTCACACTAGCCCGACTTTGCCTCGTTAATGATCCTCAATGATCCAAACATTTGATCACTTATTGAAGTTTTGATACGATGAAGAAAGGCTAATTAATAATAACATAGGATCCGATAGAGTGCATCATCACAAGGGCACACAAATAATTTGCTCACAAAACAAACATTTCTCTGTCCTTTGGTTCTCAAATGTTGTATTAGATTCAATCACGGTGTCTTTGATTTCTGCAATTCTGTGGACCATTCAGCTCTTGACTTGATTTGTAATACAGGAGCCAGCAAGGCCACATGGGGAAGCTTATAAACAAAAACCTATAAACAAAGTTAGATTAAAACTGAGAAGCAGCCTTCTTACCTTATATTATGATTATTCTGGTTTCATACTATTTTTGTGTGATTTGTTACAGATCACCTCCAGAATGCTCTGTAACGAATCTAGCTGTCACCTACCATCACCTTGTCTCCCCATTTTGCCCTTCTTTAAACTCGATGATAGCTGGAGAAATTGGCGGGGGTTAAGGTAAATAAATGTGGAAACAGAGGGGCAGTTCGGTGGCTAGTACATCTATATGTAGACAGAGAGATATACAAGAAAGTAAGTGAGAAAAGCATATCAGAAAAAAGAATCGTTAGTTTCTTGTAATTGCTTACATTCGATTTTGATTCTGGGATATTTTCTTTGTTCTAAGTTTATATAGTTAACCAGTTTCTTTCTTTCTTTCTTCTTCGTTTCAGTAGTTCAAATGGGCTACTGGGAATCCAAGGTTTTACGTAAGATCAAGAACGTGTTCACCAAGAGAGACAGTGCCAAAAAGGCTGCTGCTGAGGCTTGCGATCCCTTTAATGAATCCAAGGTTTGTGTGATGGTGTTGGGAGCTTGCTTTGTGGCTTGTTTCTGTTTTTATTTTAATAAAAGTCCCTTATTTGTGTCTTCTCTTCAAGTTGAAGCTAAGACAAGCTTTTCTTCATTTATTTTATAACATATTCTGGTTTCTGGTTAATAACATGTTTTGGGTTCTGGTTACAGGAGGAAATCAACAAGAAGTTGGAGGAGAAGAAAGCTGAGCGACAATCGCTCGATATCTACGAAGCTTCCTCGCTCGCAATCTGTTGATTTAATCTCTTTGTTTACTTAGAGTTCTGGTGTTTTAAGGTTTGTGAAGCATGAAACATGTCTGTGCTCATGTTGTGGTTGTTGTGCATGGTTAAAGCCAGAACCACTTGTCTTAGTTTACATTAGGGGTTTTGCTGATTTATCAACATTCTTCTAAATATACAAAATTTTCTGTTGAATAATTATTTTTTTCTAGATTAAAGTAATAAATTTTGTTATTTTAAGATTATTTCTGCTATTTTTAATGGTGTGATTCACTAGCATTGAAAATTTAGGGTAAATTAGTATAAATAAATAAAAATATAGTAGTTTAGATTTACTGAAACAAAACAGAGAAGGAAGAGAATGATGGACCCGTTCCAAGCGGCTATAGAAGAGGAGCAGGAGGACTCGCCACCTGAGTCCCCCGTGGCCTCCGCCGCCGGCGGCGGTGCCACACAAAATTCGGTAGCTCCTGCGTCCGGCAACATTGCCGGACTTGAAGACGATGACGATTACGACGACTATGACATCGTCAACGATAACCATAATGATGTTCGATACCACTCCTCGGACCCGTCAAAATCCAAGGCGGCGGTGACCCATGGGCCCAACTCGAAGAAGAAAGATAAAGACAAAGACGAAGACGACGATGAAGATGAGGATAATATGGAGGTCGAGCTCTCGAAGTTGCCTTCCACTGCCGACCCCAACAAGATGGCTAAAATGCAGTGAGTGATACCTAAAACTTGTTCGTGATTTTGCATCCTTTGTTTTGGATTCGTTTCACTGACCGAAAATTGATTGCTTAAGTTAACATTGTGGATATATTGTTGTACTGTTTAATTTGGTTCTATTTATATGTATTTGTTGTTGTTGTTTTAGGTCTCATTGTAGGTTGTAGATTTCTAGGTCATGTAAAGGGAGTTTTTTTGTGGTTCTGGGTTGCTTTGGGATATGGATTATATGGGGTTTGTGGTGGAAGAGGGTGATTGATTATTGTTGATACACATTTATGCTAGTTTTTGCTCTGTAGTAGTAGATTGGGGCAAGTAAATAATTGTGCTGTTTCTCTTTCGTTATTCTTGGTTTGGCGCTGCTTGGCATATTGTGAATGCATCTATTGAGGTGAGTCAATGCTGTGCTAGAATCATAGATCGTCTTTGGATTACTTGCAGATGACTGAAGTGGAATTTACTTTCTCATGCTTGAACATTCATATAGTGATATTTTTGACTGATTGGTTACATTCCCCGAGTTAGATAGATGCATGTTAATGATTTACCTCGGGTATATACCAGGGTAGGATCTTAGCTCATGGATCATATATTCTCTACTGAAGTTCCTAGATCATGCAGTGTTTGGGTATATATTTATGGCTGCTTGCATCGTCATGAACCCTAACAAAAATATGTTATGCATGTGCATAATGTAAGATGCTAGTGATACGATTTCTTGATATCCTAATGAAGATATTATGACAACAATTTATTTGTCTAGAAACTGTAATGCACCAATTGTTGAAACGTTGTCTTTGTAATGAACTCATTATACATGTAACTAAAATTTCGAATATCTACTCAGTTCATTCTATTAAAAAGTTTTGTTTTGAAGTGCTTGTTTCTCTGGAAGTTCACTGATGAAAGAAAGGGAAAATTTCTATGGGCATGAGCACCAGTTGTGTGTGTGTGTGTACCTTGTGTTGTGCAATAGAAAATAAGTAGAAGATGTGAACCTCTTGTGTTTTACAGGGCTGTTTTATCACAATTCTCAGAGGAACAGATGAGTAGATATGAGTCCTTCCGGAGATCTGGATTTCAGAAAGCTTCAATGAAAAGGGTATGGTTCGCTCTATAGTCTATCCTTTATTGTACTTATCCTTATACCTTTGGTCGTGTTTCCTGAGTTTATTTCTTGCTTTACGCCTTTATAGCCTGAGATGCTCGATCCATATAGACTCTAGAAACATGGTTTCCTGTTCTATTTTGCAATGTGGTTTGGCTCAACCATGCTTGCATCATCATAATAATTGATCTCTCTAGGCTTGTGAACCAGATGCGAGTTCTACACTGTGCACTCAGCCCAGCTATCTTTAGATGCGTTAAGCAATTATTACACAAAAGATAAGTTGCTATGTGTTATGTGTCCAAGTTTTCCTCTGAATTATCTATATTTCTTTTATGATGTGGATGCAGCTGCTTGTTAGCATCACTGGAAGTCAGAAAGTTTCTTTGCCAATGACAATCGCAGTATGCGGCATAGCAAAAATGTTTGTTGGTGAACTTGTCGAAACAGGTAAGTTATCTTTCAAAATACATTGTTAAGCTGCATTTCTATACATATACGTAGTTACAGCAATGCTACACGCAATCTATCATCAGATACATTTTCTTGATCCCCATTCTACAAACTTATCTGCATCTTTCACTGTTGTGCCTTGTATACAGCTAGAATGGTTATGACAGAGAGGAAGGAATCCGGACCAATCCGACCTTGCCACATCAGAGAAGCACTTAGAAGACTAAAACTTGAAGGAAAAGTACCAAGAAGATCAATTCCAAGACTATTTTAGTAGGTGATTCGGATAATATTTTGGTTAATTGTTTTAATCTCCTGAATTGTCATTTGTAAAACAAGAAAAAGGAAATGAATATTACATGTCTTTCTAAATCATATCTTTCTGATGCAAACTAACATACACATATCACACTGTCCCTTCTCCAAAACTTCAAAACAATCCAGTTATATGTATAAATATGTAGCTAGTTTTTACATGATTTTATGTTGGATTATGAAAAGCACTCTTGGAACTCAAATTTCTTAAATAGCCATTCAAATCTACTAAATAAAATGCTTGCTGGGGTTTTGGAGGAAACCAAAAATTCTTGGAATGTATGTGCGTGAATTATTTGATAGCGCATGCTCATGATATCGATAGAACTCCAAATAAACTGCACCCTTTCTTCTTTCTCATCTCAGAACCTGAAGATTTTCAATTAAATAATTTGATAATTTCCACCTAATAGATAATTTCCGACCCGGCACTTCTTCCCTGAAATTCAAAAGTTAAAGCAAACTCAGTGAAGTAAACTGAATCATATAATTTTCATCCAGTTTGGTCAGGATAACTAACTGGAGCTATTATCTACTATATACATTCTGGTGACCAAATATGGGTATAGTAGTTTCAATTCTGAAGTTGGAAATATTTTGTTCATTCAAGATTTTTTATTATTTTGACATCATAGTCAATAAGAAAGTAGGGAAACCTATTAGCAAGAGAAAGATACAGCTCAGGCCACAAATCAACGCTGTCGAAGCTTCCATGAAATTGGTTCTTCTCAGGAAAGCAACCAACATCAAAGCACTCACCAAGAAAGCAATACTTCCAAATCCTCCGACTTGATCATTAAACAAAACCTCTTTCTGGTAGGCCCTTAATAAACCAGATCTGTATTTTCAATAAACAAACAAGGTCTCTGCAAGCAATTAGATTTTTAAGAAAGTTTACTGAGACATGTGCCTTAGTAGAGAATGAATTGGATAAAGGCTTGACCAAGCAGATTAGCATTCACATTTTACTCATGAATTGAATCAGGTACTATACATTATCAACTTTGCCCACTCTCAGAGACATACACCAGGAAAAACAACTAAAAACCCAAAATCACTAATACATAAATAGTTACTACTATGCAAGTCTCATCAAAAGTTTGTGGGGCTGTTTACAAGTTAAAATGTTGCTATCTAAAGCCTTCCTTTGAGTTGAGCCTGCAACTGAACGAGAGACCTGCCGTCTTGTAGGATTATATTGGCAGCTGGTCTGTGATTGGTGCTGCCTGCGTGAGCCTCAAACCTGGTCAGATTAAAGACCTCGTTGCAGCACTTGCACTTGATCCCCTCCCGAGTCACCCACCCTTCTTTCAGCTTAGCATCCCCTTTCCTGCTCCGGTAATACACCGGTGCCATGGCCTCCACAAGGCTGCTATCTATCAAAGACCCAGTCATGGTTTGCGAGGAAGCACCTTGCACCTTGCTCTCAGAGAATCCGTTTCCTTGATTTCTCTTCCCCATTCGTGCCTCATCATCAGCACCATGTCCAAATCCAGTAACATGAAAGCCTTTAATTACTTGATTCCTCTTCCCCATTCTTGATGATCCATATTTCTTAAAATGGGCTGTCCTCTGGGTACCAATACCAAAAATATTCTTGCCATTAACATGAGAAGCTTGAATTCTTTTCCCCAGAGCATCTCTGGCAACAAGATTCTTCCTCTTGGGCACAGGCACAGCTTGTGATTGACATTGAATCTCTACCTTGGCCATAAGGTCAGCATCCTTGTTGACAACATCTTCAAAATTAATGAGGCCTTGCTTGACAAGGAAATTGCAAGCATCCAAGAGGGAGATGTGGGCCTTGGAGTTGAAGGGGGGAGGAGGGCGGTAACGCAGCTCCGGCCTCCTCCCACCAGCACT
>JAYMSW010005411.1:0-10065 GCA_036897725.1 Erodium texanum
CACCACCTCATCAAGAAGCATTTTGATTTCACAATCTGGCTTTGCATCTCTGATACTTTTGAGGTCAAAACCATTTTAAGAAACCTGTTGAAAGAAGTAGGTGAATCAGATGTGAGTAGGCTAGACACTTTAGAATCGATATGTCTCAGTCTGGAGAAAAAGTTGGAAGACGGAAAATACCTTGTCGTTCTTGATGATGTATGGGAAGAGGAACGTGGAAAGTGGGAGAGTCTCAAGACTTATTTGTTGAGAGGCAACAAGGGAAAGGGAAATAGCATCCTCGCAACAACTCGGAGCAGTGTAGTGGCATCAGCAATGGAGGCACCTAAGAGGGTTGTGCTGGGGAAAATGTCTGATGATCAGTGTTGGTCCATTTTAAAGGAAGAGGCATTTAAAATGATAGAAATGACCAAAGATTTGGAGGAGATAGGACGGGATCTTGCTCGGAAGTGCGAGGGCGTGCCATTAGCAGCAAAAGTTCTAGGTGGGGTGATGCAATCCAAGGAAAGGAAACAAGACTGGTTGTCCATTCAAGCGGATACAGTTTGGCATTCATCTACAACGAAGAATCAGATCCTACCCGCTCTTAAAATTAGCTACGACCATTTATTTCCTCAGAATTTGAAACAATGCTTTGCTTATTGTTCCAAGTTTCCCAAGGATCACGTGATAGAGAGGGAAGAGCTGGTGCAACTTTGGATGGCTGAAGGATTTCTTGAGCCACCTCCTGGATGAAGGCAGCAGTGACATGGAGGAAGTCGGGAACGAATATTTCGACACTTTGTTACTGAATTCATTATTCCAAGAGGCCGTGAAGGACAAGTATGGTGATATCATTCGTTGCAAGGTGCATGATCTTGTACATGATCTTGCACAATCTGTGTATGCTCCAAACACTGCCTCAAGAGTAAGAACTTTAAGTGGAGAAGATTTCAATCTGTTGCTCAAAAGACCACAACTGCCGTGTTTGTGTAAGCACCCAATACGTAGCATTAGCAAATTGAGGCACTTAAGGTACATAAACTCAAAAGGATATTGGTTAAATCAGGTTCCTCATGTTGTTACAAAACTGTACAATCTGCAGACATTGAGACTCGCCAATGCCATAGAATTGAGATATCTTCCAGAAGATCTTGGAAAATTGACCAAGTTGAGACATTTGTACGTGGATAGTCATGTGAGACTTCGGGAAATGCCAATGCATATAGGGAAGTTGAGCTGTCTCCAGACACTGTCAGTTTTTGTTGTGGGTTCAGAAATAGGCCGGGGAATCGATGAGCTTGGAAAGCTAAAGAAACTCGAGGGTGAGTTGAAGATATCCAGTCTTGAGAAAGTGAGAGATGGAGAAGAAGCAAGGAAAGCCGATGTGGGAGAAAAGACCAAGTTGAAAAAACTGGAATTGAAATGGAGATGTAGTTCTGCGAATGATAAACACGTGTTGGAGGGGCTTCAACCACACTGGAATTTGAAAAGTTTGACCATTGAAAATTTGCGGGGGAGATGGGTTCCCGTCATGGGTGATGAAAATGGAGTTACTTGACAATTTGGTGGAGATCAGACTAGACAGTTGCAGTGAATGTGAGCGAGTCCCGATGTTGGGTCATTTGCGATGTCTTGAGGTTCTGGAAATAAGGGAATTGCACAAGGTAAAAATCATAGGAGGAGTATCTGATGAGTTCTACAGCAGCACGAGTATAGCTTTTCAATCACTGAAAGAGTTTTACCTAGGAGGCATGTCAAGCCTTGTGGAGTGGAAGGAGTTGGAAGCAGACAATGAGCAACACAAGAATGTGGCATGTGCAAGTAGAAGACTCATAAAAGCGTTTCCTTGTCTTGAGGTATTAACTGTGTCTGGGTGTCCAAAGTTGGAAACATTTCCAAGTCAAAGTGTTGATTTTCCATGTCTTAAGGAGTTGAAAATTGAGGGCATCAAAAGTGGGACTCATGTCTCCGAGATACTCAACAAACTCACTTCTCTAGCAAAACTCATCATTGAAGATGTGGAAAACGGGCCTAATAGTCTAGTGCTAGCAGAGATATGCGAAAACAATAAGAATCTCACCTTTGTTAGGATAGCTGGTGTTGGTGATTTGAAGTCAATTGGTGATTCTAATTCCCAATGTTGGGGATCAGGATGGACTAATGTTGAAGCACCACGTTCCTCAAAAAATCTTCGATCACTCGAAGTCACTGGATGTGGAAACCTATGGTATATGGATTTGCAAAGCCTGGTTGGTCTTGAGAAGTTGAGCATACAGAGCTGCAGTTCTCTGGAATACATTACTCCCAGCAATAGCCTCAAGGGTCTCATGTCTCTAGATTACCTGTGTATATACAACTGCTCTAGTCTGATATCAATTCCAGATCTACGAGACTGTGCTGCTCTTTCTAGCATATGGATCACTAAATGTGAGAAAGTGGGTAGCAGTTCTGGAGATAAGTTGGGGTGCCTTCCCAAGCTGGCGGAATTGGAATTAGGTCCCTTCTCGGGCGAGCTTGAGTATTTTCCAGGTTTCGGAGTAGAGGTGGCAGAACCAGAACAACAGTTCGTGTCCATTGACTATGTAAAATTGAACTGGTCGGGGTCCAAACCGGAGTCTCTGCCTCCCCAACTCCAATACGCCACCAAACTCAAGCGCTTGATAATAAACAAATGTGAAGGAATGAAGGAATTGCCAGATTGGATCGGCAACTTGTCATCTCTGGAACAAATAGTACTCCACAAGTGTAGCAACCTAGACACTCTGCCTCCCGTGGAAGTTTTGGCCCGCCTCACCAATTTAAGAGTACAAGTGAGTAAATGCCCTGGTTTAGAAGACAAGTATAAGAGTGAGGCTGGGCAAGCGTGGCTCAAGCAGGCCCAAATCAGAACCAATCATACTAACGACATCATATCATTCAAGGTGAATTATTTATGCTTTTCCATTTTTGTCTTCTTTTCTCCACCCAACTGTTGATTTTAACCATTTCACTTGTTATTTCATTTGTAGGATTGGAGTTACTATATGGACCTGTAGATCCACTACTGCTTCTGAATCTGAATTTTAATGCAAACCTAAACATCCCTGGTTCCTTCTACTATTTACGTTGTCTTTATTATGTTTCCGTTGTTGTTTTAACTTTACCGTTTTAGTATCTGTATATGTTTATGGAGCATAGATGGGTTGTTGTTTTCTTCTATTTTTTTTGTAATCAGATCAGTTAAAATGTTACTGTATTCATCTTTGAATGATCTATTTCTCTTGTAAATATAAATGTAATAACAAACAAGGAACACACGAGATTTCTCATTTTGCATTCTATTCTTGAAAATTGGGCAGATATATTTGTATTAAGATTTGTGTTTCACTTGTTTATGTAGAAGCAAGATAGTCCCGAACTTGTAATTCTTATCCAACATAAATAAGATTTAGAAGTGATCCTACCTTAAGTGGGAGGAGAGAGATGCTCAATAAAATTTGGAAAAAATATATTACAAGTGAGGAAGAACAGCTGCTGGGACTTGAATCTGGTCTCAACGATCCAAATTCAGGTGCGTCTTTAATTTCATTCAGATTAATCAATCTGCATTTAAAACTACATTTTAATGAAATACATAACTAAGTATAAATCATTTTTAGTTTAAAAAAAGAAGAGTATAAATCATTTTTAATACATATTGAACTCCTTATTGCATGTATTTCAAGACAAACCCTTTCAACATGAACTCGAATACAAATACACTTTTTTGAATACCAATATATCAAAACAAATACTGCATAACAAATGGTTAATAGTTAGAATAAAATTTGTCTGTAAAACATAATCCTCCTAGCATTTGACATATCATTATCAATTCTCTACCTCAAAACTATTTTTTTTTTTGTATACCAGCATTGAAAAAGAACCAGCTCACAGTACACAAGTACGTAAGTTTACTTCTAGAGTTTGAAGAGCCCTTATTTCACCAAATCCGCACCACTCACGTATCTAGCAACGAATGAAAATAACCGGAAAGGAGCACCGATCAGTGGAGCATCTGAGAGCGGCAACGAATCAGCTGACAGCGATAGCGGAGGATCAGCGGGTGGCAGAGGGGCGTTTTGGTTTTGGTCAATATTGACGGCCTCCTGCAATTCTATATCCACTACAATTTCATTGTCATCAAATGGGATTTGTTCTATTTCTCTTGATTCTGAAGAGATTGGAACTGCAGGAGCATTTTGACTATTTGTATTGTCATTATCGGATCTTTCATCTTTTTGTAGAGGCATAACTGGATAGGACTTGAGTTTCTCGTTTGGTACAGATATGTGCTTGTTGGATCCAAGTATAGGGTCGGCAACTATTACAGTTTCGGTAGATTCAACTTTGAAATCATTTCCAGTGGCTGAGGAAATCTTAACTGCTGCATTTAGTTGATTGAGTTTAACATGCAACTCATTGACCTGAAAAAAAAAAAAAGCAGGAATGTAGAAACTCTAATTAGGAAATGCATCTATGGGTGTCTTTAACAAGGAATATAGCGGGATCATAAGACTCTTAATAGAAAAATGTATAGTGTTCATTATAATACAAGGTAAAATTGTTCAAATGAATGAAACTAATAAGATCACCAATCACTTTAGATCTAATTTAAAAAATCTTGTCTTCATATAATACTTGTATCGAATGGACAAAACCAGCATAAGATAACACATGAGAAGGGGAGAGAGAAGTGATACCTTTTCAACAAGTTCTGCATTTTCTGATATCAACTTCGCGACCAATGCTTGTTGTACTTCCAATTCAGATTTCAGTTCTTCGTGTTCTGATGTCTTTTCTGATATCAACTTCGCAAACAATGCTCGTTGCCCTTCCAATTCAGACTTCAGTTCTTCGTGTTCTGATGCCTTTTCTGATATCAACTTTGCAACCAGTGCTTGTTGTTCTTGCAGTTCAGACTTCAGTTCTTCGTGCTCTGATGTCTACATCACACATTAAAGTTAGAATTGCTCTCTTCATTGTATATATCCTCTGCCAATGAAAACTGATGATAGATGGTATCTATAATTGGATGACTTGGTTCATTAGCTGCAGTACTCCGAATAAGATAATGCATTCTTAACTTACAAACTAATTTCGGAAGGGACCTCATGTAGTTTAAAGAAATATAAACTGGCAGAATTACCACATTTGTTGTCAACAAGATTAATGAGAGAGTAGAGGCAAACCTCATTGGATGCGTGCGCAGATGCAATGCTACTCTCAAGGTTCTGAATCTGTGACTGCATATGAGATACATTTTCCACCAATTGTATCTTTTCTTGAGAGAGATTTCTACAGGACTCTTCCAATTCCACCACCTGCAAGGCTTTGTTTTTAATTTCCACATCAGAACAAATGCAACATTTTGCAGTGGCATAGTCATGACCCAACCAAAATGTGAGGATTCAAAACTTTGCGTAATTTTTTGGACAGACAATGCGTCAATATCTGTCTGTCTCTCTGTGTATCTCAAGTTTACCCAATCAAGGGCCCGCTTGATTGGGTAAAATCCAAAGAAGCCCATTAACCTAGTAGGTTTCATCTTGTGACAAGAGAATGAACTAATAACTTACTTGGATCAACCATCCATGGTCACACAATACGATCACGCAACAAATACTGCAAAGATCAGTACAAGAGGTATAAAGTTCAATTGTGAAAGGTACCTGAGCCTGTAGTCTAGTGATATCATCATTCAGTCTAGCAACTGTTTCTTTCGTTGTGTTCTGTACAACAATTGAGATAAGAATGAAAAATGTTCAAATCCTTGGCTATGAAACTTACTCAAAGAAACCACAAAACAAGAGTTTGAACAGAGAACTATAAGCTAAAACAAGCTTGTACTGAATTAAGCACGAAAATCCCAGTTTATGGTATCAGTTGGAACACAGAGTTATGACCTTTACGTGAAGATTTACATGAAAAATGATCTAAAAGCTACAATCGAACAATGATTTGAGTTAATTGCATTTGCAGGCCCATTGGATACCCAAAAAAAACATCTTTAAACATTGCGAAAATCATTTCCATGACAAAAGAAAAGAAGAAGAATTACCTCCTTAAGAATCCAGGATTCTTTTTCACTCTCTAGGGCTTTGACTTTTTCCTCCAAGCTTTCCTGTGGAATGTTGTGCATGTTAATTAATTATGCAAACAAAATGCTTTTTAAGAAGACTAAATAACTTGTATTAATGATGTATGGATACAAAAGCAAGCACAGAACTATTTCATTAGGCAAATTATTACGACATCAGTTAATGCAATCAACCAGAAATGTAACATGTAATATTACCACTTTCAGACCAAGAGATGCCTTTCCATCCAGTAACTTACTGATTCTCTCCTTCAAACCAGCCTGAAAATAATGTTTTTCATTAAATTAAGGCCTCCGCAATATATAGGAAAACAAAAAAAGCACTGAGGAACCAACCATTAAGGCTTCGTATGTATCCCCAAACATTTTCCTAGTTTCCATTAATTGGTTCACCAACAAAAAAAAATCAACATGAAACATTTTTAAACAAACTAAAATCTCCCAGAGTATCTGGGAATGGTTCTATTTTTTTCTTAAAAAATGAAGTTGGAGGCCAAATCCCCAAATTGAAAATAATTTTCGATGACAACAAAATGTTAAGAATAACTTTTTTCTTGGACAATTTCCAATCATCCTAGGGTATATATTGAATGAAGGAAAGTGTTTATCAAGAGACTGGTGAGTCTAAAATATGTATGCAAACATATCTATTTGCAATTTTGGTGGTAAACAATCAGCTCCCTTCCACTGTTCAACTTCTAAAACATTAAAAACTCCCCATAGGCCTACCAATCTAACCAAACAAGTACCTCTTTCTCAATCAAAGAACCTTTTTCAGCCCTTAATTCTACAAGCTCCATCTCTAGACTAGCCTGTAAACCAACCAAATAGATAAATAAGTTTGTTAACATAAAAGGCATAGCCCAATCATTGAACTGATAAATTACCTCTTTTTCAATCCAGGAATCCTTTTCAGCCTGTAATTCTACAAGATTTGTCTCTAGAGAAGCCTGTAAACCATCCATTTACATAAGACAATATATAAACACAGAGATGACAGATACGCAACTAAAATATGAAAGATGAAAGGAATGTGGCCAAAATATAGTTACTCAAATGATCAGCAAAAATAAACTATACCTCTTTCTGCTTGTGTGAATGAATTTCATTTTGCAATTGGTTGTTCTTCTCTTCTAATGTAGCCTGAACACGAGAAAGGAGTTACTATATGCAACCTAAATATGAAAGATGAAAAGGAATGTGGCAAAAATATAGTTACTTAACCGATCAGGAAAAAGAAAACTATATTACCTCTTTCTGTTTGTGTGAATGAACTTCATTTTGCAATTGTTTGTTAATCTCTTCTAAAGTAGCCTGAATACGAGAAAGTAGTTACTAATTAGTTTGCTAAAGTGACAAGTGAAACCCATAAAATCCAGTAATATCACTATGTATTACCTCTTTCTGTGTGAGTGAATGATTTTCATTTTGCATATGTTTGATTGTCTCTTCTAAAGTAGACTGAAAACAAGAAGGGAGCTACTAATTAGTTTGCAAAATTGACAAGTGAAACCCATACAATCGTATAATATCACTCAGTATTACCTCTTTCTGTATGAGTGAATGATTTTCATTTTGCAGTTGTTTGTTTGTCTCTTCTAAAGTAGCCTGAAAAAAAAAACTTATTATAACTAGCAAATCTCAGGATCCTAAAACATCATTGTAACAACAATAAATATCCCTGTGCACATTCGAATAGGGAGTCTGACCTCTCTTTGCAGCCCCTTTTGTTTCTCTGTTTCAACAGTAACAGACTGTAAAGCCAAAAACAAGCAGTCCATGAAAGTGCACCAAAACCAATAATGAAACAAACTTAATTTCAACATCAGGTAACATGCATCATATTATGAGTACGCATATTTCAAAAAGCACCATATTAAATACAGCAAATGAACGCAGAGTGCGCAAAGGGTGGCCAAACAAACTACAAGCAAATGCTTTACTAGTCAAAGTTAGGGACACATTATAAGTGTGGCCACAAATCAATTCTACTTCTGGCAAGTTGATGCCGAGATTTATAGAGGCATTAACCCGAGGGAAGTTTCGTTAGTCCAAAAGTAAGTGAAAAAGAATGGACATGAGATATCATGCCACAAACACCATTGTTCTATAAGATATTAAGATGCATGAACAGGATAACATTGTGGATCACATATCTAATCATCACTCAACCTCATTAGTCATTTCTGGATGGCATGATTAACCCGTTACCCAGAAATTTACCACTAACAAAAAATTGTTCCATTCTAAGGCACTTGAGGTTCAACTTCAACATTCCATGGCAGAGACGTAGAGCACAAAACCATTCATAATTTCATATCAATAATCAAGGTTGAAATAGAAAAAATGACAAAATCTTCTTACAAGTAAATTATAATGTTGGACAATACTTCTAAAACAGGAAAAATGAAGCTAATCCAACGATCCAAAGTCAAATAACTTGAAGCAAAGAAAATTGCAAATAATGTGATTAAAATACAAAACAGAGAAAATAAATAAAAAATGAAACAAAATTACCTCTTCTGTGCCATTGGATGGAAGATGAGAATGCTGCCACAGATCCGCATTTTGCTCAGAAACATCTTTTCGTATGTCAGCTTCGTCTTGAACTTGACTTCGAATATGATCCTGCCCCTTAGTCAACCCATTCATATTCACTGAAGAAGACGAAGAAGAATAATCGGCTTCTCTTTCTCCATTGCAGCCGACAACCGAGGGTTCGGGGGCTTTCTTCTGCTTGTTCTTCTTCTTGTTCCTCTTCTTCTTATGATCCATATCCAGTTCTTCTACTCAAAACCCAGAAATTCGAAAACAAATCTGCACCAACATAGCATAATCTCATAGCTGAACTCGACCCAGTACGAAATAGACACAAATAATCAAACAAATCTATACAAAAAAACTCGCCAAACCCACCTAACAGTCCCAAATTAACACTCCGCAAAGCTGGAATCCAGTTCAAAATCCACACAACTGTTCTATTACAAAAAATATTACGAAAAAAAAACGAAATCAGGACGTGGATTTAGACATGTAGACTAAGATCCAAATCGAATTCATGAAAAAGTGAAAAAGGTACAAGCAGATTGTCTCTGTAACGTAGGGTTTCTGAAAAGGAAACGAAGGTTAGGGAAAGGTGCGGGAGAGAGATTTAAGAAATGGTGTACCAAACGAAACGATTGTAACGGCCACGCGATCCGTTTCAGAATATATATATACTCTTCAGCTTTCACAACAGTACTTGAACCTTCTTCTTCTCTCTAAGCTCTTATTACAAATAAAGTTTAATTCAATTTTAAATACGAAATGAATTGGGCTTTCTAGACCACGTGATTAACAATTTCATAACAAGCCCAAGACCAAGCCCAGTGAGGACTAAAACTTAAGCCCATTTAAGATTCAAAAATGGGCTTCTGAACCAGATCCGTTTGGTTCGGATCTGATTCTGTGTACAGATTAAAGAAGCAAATCGAATCCGGTGACGAGTCCTTTTCATTTTGCCAGTTAAGAATTGGAACCAAAACTGAAAAAAGAAGATTTATATCACGTCGTGTTGGGGTGTCTTTAAAGTTAATCATAATATTAATTAATAATCATGGGATCGCAATTAGCTTTGCGCAATTACTTTCCATATCCACGTGTCAAGATTTACATAAACTAGTTTTTCTAGAGCAAAAATGTCACGTTTTTTACGGGAGAAATCGTCGATCGGAACGACATAGAAAATATTTGCGTAAATACAATGTATTTTTTGGCTCTAAATTTAGAGTCTACGCTTGGTATTGACATTTTGATGTAAGATAGACCATAACCTAACTTGTGTCATATAAAATAAAAATAAATAAATTAAATTATATAATAAATTAAAAATAAGTGAAAACGGAGACGCTTTTAATTTATACGTCAAAATCTCTTTATTACATATCAAATGCATTATATTATTTCAAAATACAACAAATTAAAAT
>JAYMSW010005412.1:0-10065 GCA_036897725.1 Erodium texanum
TCAATTGAGTCGGTGGGATGAGTCTGTAATAAACTTTGTAGTGTATAATGGTAGTTATGTCTTGTGTCAGGGCTGATCGGGGTACCAGGTCCTCTGATTTCGGTGCCAGAGTGTGTTGGTGTTAGATGCCAGAGCTGTTGTTTATCGGGGATAACAGTGTCTAGCTGGGTGGTCAGATTTGGTCTGACGATTGATCGACGCTTGTGTGACTCATTAGCCTGTCTTGAACGATCACATGTGGATAATTATATCTGTAAAGATATGCACTTTAGACAGTCTTTGTTGTATAAAAATAATATATATATATATATATTGATCATAAAGTTCATAATCAAGTGATATCATGACCTAGGCCACCCTTCCAAGGTATGTCCAAATGTCACCACTCCAAAAACCCACAACCTTGGATTCCCAAACAGTCAAACAAAGCCATTTGTATTGGTGCCATTGCATGAGTTGATGATTACCGTATTCTAGCGTTTATATATGGATTACAAAATTAATTTAATTTCTTATCTTTCACTACACAAGTAATCTTTGTTTGTTAATTTGGGCCATTTAAATCTAAGCAAACCAAAATAGTCTCTCTTTTTTACATGTAAATATTGTATTTTATTTATATCAGCTGTTGAGATATACGAACGAATATTTAAATATACAATTATAATATTATAAATTTCGGTAGGTATAATAATTTTTATGATCAGTCACATACCACTTACCTAAAACAGATAACTAACAAATTTTAATCCATTAATAATCCTCTATTTTCACCGTACCTAACTTCCTCTAATGCAGATCCCTAATAGAAGGAAAAGATGGTTTCTGCTTGAATCTCAAGTCTCTTGCTATCTTTAGGCTGAATCAACTAAAATTATATAGATTGCTTGGGATTGAGCAATAATTTCAACGTTTTCAACAAACAATATAACTAATCCTATTATTATATTGCTCCTACTCGTTGGTTTCACAACAGACATGATAAGGTTTGTTTATATGATAGTTGTTGAGTTACAACTTACAAGAACTAAAACCTCCACACAAATGTATAGTGTTTTGTGTTAATATTGATGCCATTTCGGTTTGTCCAAGGTGAAAACATGAGTGATATAAACATTTTATTCTCCAAGATTTACATGTATCAATCAAGATTGAATAAATCATGAACTATGAACATCAACGTAGATCTTTGACGAATAAAAAAAATTAAAGATGTCTTGTCTTTGTTCCACTAAGTAAAGCCGATGTAGAGTTGGGAAAGTAAGATAGCATATCACTATGCAAGTGAGCTTTTGTAGTGGATGGTTAAGCGCAACAAGTTTAGAATAAAGGATTTTGTATAAAAACGATATAGAAAAAGTTAAGTTCTAATGACATGTATTACTTTGTATTATATATCCTTATATTTAAAAGATGTGAATAATATCATTGTTTAATAAATATTTTGTATGATTATAACTTAAACTTGATTTATGGAATTACACTATCACAACTTATATATATGTTATTATTATTTTTTCATGTGTAGGAGTTTACGTCTAAAATGAAGATCTCAATCAAATCTGACGTAGACAAACATGTTAGAATCTTAGGCCAACATCTTTGAAGAACAAGACATCAAAATCAAAAATCAAAAGAAGAAAAGATTTGTGAATTTGATGGAGAATGGTCGAGGAAGGATCCACAAAGGGAAGGGATGGAAGATAGAGACCACCAAAAAAAGATATAGAAATGGCAACAACTATTGTAGTGACACCAACTTTTACCATCTTTTTGTAGCCAAATGTAAGTATGGAGTGATGAAAAAAAAAGCAATTATAAAAAGTGAAAATTCTTCTTTTCTAAAACAAAATGAA
The DNA here is from genome assembly GCA_036897725.1 of Erodium texanum. NCBI lineage: Eukaryota > Viridiplantae > Streptophyta > Magnoliopsida > Geraniales > Geraniaceae > Erodium > Erodium texanum. The sequence goes on from JAYMSW010005412.1 coordinate 1,857, forward strand.
TTTTTATATTCTTGACACCAATTGCAAGCAAGAGATTTTATATATTTATTACTATTAATTAATATGTGGTTATAAAATGTATTTATGTAGCATTTATTTTCACCTCACCTACACATGAAAAAGTTCACCTGTCTTCCTGTTCCTCAGTTGGTCAAAATTCAAGTACCTTCAATTCAAGCAACTAAACTATTAGACAAATAAAGAAATAACAAATTAAATATAAAATGAGAAGGGTAGTTTGGGAATTACAACTCTAACGACTATTTTTCTACAGCGCTTCATCCCATTTCAAAAATATTCAAAAATGTCAGAGACCTTGTCTCATTTTCAGATTTATTCAGTAAATAATACAATTTTTTTTACTATTAAAAAGTTTATATTTTAATGTTATTTTTCCCTTCAGTGTCAATTTTTAATTGAAGTGTAAAAATAGTATTTTTCCCTATCTATATCCTTGCTGCTTGAGAAAGCAACGGCTGTGATGCATCGATCGCTTCGGATGCAATCAATCTGAAGTTACCGTCCTCTTCAAATGGCTTCCAAGAACCAGAACAAGATCTTCTACTTGTACTAAGCGTCAAGAGCACAAGCCCTGCACCTGTAAGCTTCATTTTCTGAATCGCACTCCTTCACACGCCTTCATTTTTGAGTTCCGGGTCTCAATCTTCGTCCTGTTTCTCTTTCTGGGTCTTATCTGCTTCTTGTTTCTGGGTTCAAATATAAAATATTTCGAGGGTTTGGAGACTTGCAATGCGTTTTTAGAGATTTGGGTTCTCGTCTTCGGTTCTTATCTGGTAGTAGGTTTTGGACGTTATATTGGTTTCTCGGTTAAAGATCAGCCCTTTTTGGTGATTTGTTTTTGGTGAATTCTTCGGAGAAGTGTGCCGGCGATGAGGTGCCAGTAGGCAAGCTGAGAAAGATCGGTGAATCGAAAATGGTCGGCACGGCGAGTAACGTGAGGTCCCGGCAAATATTTTCAGTATTGAATGGTGGGCAGAGGCAAGATCTCGCCCCCAGTACTGCTCCTCCGAGCATTGCTGGATCTGAGTGTGGAACAGTTGAGTTCACTAGGGAGGAGGTTGAAGCCTTAGTGAATGAGAAGATGAAAGTGAAGAACAAGTTCAATCTCAAGGTCAGTTAAATGGGTTGAATTGAAAATTGCCTTTTTTTAATTGGTTGTTATGTGTTCTTAGTCATAGAGCTTGGAAGTAAGCAAGTTCGGTTTGGTTAGATAGATTTGATTCGATGGCTTGAATTGGAATTAGTATTTGATTTTGTAGGAGAAATGTGACAACATGTTTGATTACATAAAAAGGCTCAGAATTTGCATCAAGTGGTTCCAAGAGCTTGAAGGAAGCTATCTATTAGAGCAGGAAAAGATTAGGCACGCATTGGAACTGGCTGAGCTGAAATGTACAGAAACAGGTATGTAAACTTCAATGAGTTTCTCTACTGTGCTTAGAATGAGAATTTTTAGTCTATTAAACCAAATCGATTTGTTTGATCCAGAGGTTTTATTAAGAAACAAGGAAGAAGAATTGAATGCAGTAATTGTAGAGCTGAGGAAGAACTATTCAGCTCTGCAAGAGAGAGTAGTGAAAGAGGAAGCAGAGAAATTGGTGAGTTGTGGAAGTTTTAGATTGGGCTATGCTACTCATCAAATTTATGTCTTCAGATTGTAACTTGTGAACTTCTGAACATTACAATTAGGCTGCTGTGGATTTGCTTGCTAGAGAAAAAGAGGCTAAGCTTGAGGTTGAGAGGTTGCAAGTGTCTCTTGCGGAAGAGCTTACCAAAGCTCAAAGAGAGCTCCAAAGTGTTAGTCAACAGGTACTAGATTAGATTTAATTGCTGATTATCTATGGTCTTTATTGTTGGAATAAAGGGTGTGATATTGAGTCTTTTCATCTATTCTTGATTTTGTAGGTGTCATCACTTAGTGACACGTACAAGAATCTTCAGGAGTACAATAGAAGCTTGCAGCAGTACAATGGTAAGCTTCACATGGATCTTACCAACGCCAATGAGACAATTAAGCGTGCAGAACAAGAGAAGGCTGCTATAGTGGAGAAACTCAGTACCTTAAGGGGTCACAATAACTTGTTGCAAGATCAACTTGCTTCATCCAAGGTAGGTCATTATATTTCGATGTGTTCTTTGCCTAAGAACTGAACAAAAAGTAACAACTTTCTTCTTTATACATGTGATATCATCTTTCTGAAGGCTTCTCAAGATGAAGCCATAAAGCAGAAGGATAATCTGGTGAATGAAGTTACATCCCTTAGGGGGGGGCTGCAAATGACAAGGGATGATCGTGATCGCAAGCAATTGCAAGTACAAACCCTATCCACTGAAGTGGAGACTTATAAAGAGCGCAGTGGAAGATCCTGTCTTGAGTTGGATAAGCTATCAGTTAAAACAACTGAACTAGAGGTTTGTTTTTCTTGTTTCAGCAATTTTTTCTTGGCAAGCACATTATGCGTCCACAGTCCTACTCATGAGATGTTTGTTCTCTTTTACAGGCAAGATGTTCATCACAAGATGATCAGATAAGGACATTGATGGAACAGCTAACTGCTGCAGAGAAGAAATTGGAGGTAACTCTATTTGATTTAATACATTTCCTGTAAACTCAATCATTTTATTGGTCAAACTCATTGTACAATGATGTTTGTTTTCTTTAGGATTCTGATTTGTCAGTGGTTCAGACAAGAACCCACTTTGAAGAGCAAAAGAAACTGATTAGTGAGTTACAAATCCGCTTGGCTGATGCTGAGTACAAGCTTATTGAGGGAGAACAGCTACGAAAAAAGCTGCATAATACCATTTTGGTAATGCCATTCTCCTATCTTTTCTCAAGCCTTGCATCATATTTTTTGCCTTGAAACTCGCTCAAATCTCTTACACTTCAGGAACTGAAAGGGAATATCCGCGTATTCTGTAGAGTACGTCCTCTCTTGCCTGATGATGTTTCTGGGAGCGAAGGCAAGGTTATTTCTTATCCTACATCAGCAGAAGCTCTTGGGCGAGGCATTGACTTAGTGCATAACGGTATAGTCCTTATTCCTTAACCCCTAGACCGATATTTGTGCATGAAAATTAGCTATCTGCTGCGTTTATTGAGTTTAATATTTAGTGTATATGTTGTCATCAGGGCAAAACTATTCTTTCTCATTCGATAAGGTTTTTATGCCCGATGCATTGCAAGAAGATGTTTTTGTAGAGATTTCTCAGCTGGTGCAAAGTGCGCTTGATGGATATAAGGTGATCTACATCAAAGCTAAATCTTGTGTATTGAATCTATGCCATTGCATATAAGCTAGCATATTTCACATGCTTCAGGGGAGTAAAAAGCTTTCATTTAATTTCCTTTACAGGTTTGCATCTTTGCTTATGGTCAAACGGGATCTGGAAAAACCTATACAATGATGGGTAAGCCAGGTCACCCCATGGAGAAGGGTTTGATTCCTCGCTCATTAGAGCAAATATTCAAGACAAGGCAGGCTCTTCAATCTCAAGGCTGGAAATATGATATGCAGGTCAAGATTTTTACTCTCTTTTAACATTTTATGTTGGGAAAAAAAGGTATAAACTTTGTTGTTGTGGTTGCTGAATGTTTTGTTTCGTCATCATTAAGGTGTCCATGTTGGAGATTTACAATGAAACAATTCGTGATTTGTTGTGCGCTAACCGCGAAAATGGAGCTGGGAAGCAGTATGCAATCAAACATGATCCTAGTGGAAACACACATGTTTCTGATCTCACCATTGTAGATGTTCGAAGTTCCAAAGAAGTTGCATTTCTTTTAGAGCGAGCTGCACAGAGCAGATCCGTTGGCAAGACTCAGATGAATGAGCAATCATCAAGGAGTCATCTTGTTTTCACTCTGAGAATATCTGGTGTGAATGAGGTAAGAACAATGTCCACAAAGTGATGCCTTTCTTGCATATATTTCACATCTTAGAAGATTCTTTTGCCCAACCAGAGCACTGAACAACAAGTGCAAGGAGTGTTGAATCTTATTGATCTTGCTGGGAGTGAGCGGCTCTCCAAGAGTGGATCAACTGGGGATCGGTTGAAAGAGACTCAGGTATTCCAAAACTCATTCACAATGCAAGTTCAGGTAGTATCCATTATTCATAAACATTCTTGATTGATTTGGTGTTCTAATTACTTTCAGGCCATTAATAAGAGCTTATCATCTCTGTGTGATGTTATATTTGCATTGGCAAAGAAGGACGACCACGTGCCCTTCAGGAACTCAAAGCTCACGTATCTCCTACAGGTGCTTTTGCTTTGTTCTTATTCTGTTGACTCCGAGTCTTGAGCTGATTGTTGAAGGTGTTTCTGATCTTAAAGTCGATGTTTTTATCAGCCCTGTTTAGGTGGAGACTCGAAGACATTGATGTTTGTGAACATAGCACCTGATCCCAGCTCCACTGGAGAGTCTCTTTGCTCTCTCCGTTTTGCTGCCAGGGTCAATGCCTGTGAGATTGGTGTTCCTCGGAGACAGACCAACAACAATGGCAGCACAAGAACTGCTGATTCTCGAATGAGCCTTGGCTGAACGAAGATTATGAGTTGAATTTACAATAGTGATTGATTCTAACATAGGCTGCTTATGATTTGTATAGCTAAGGAGATATGTGGTCTGTGAATCATTATGTAACCCATTTGATTTGTGATGATTTATTGAATTTGTAAGCCAATCTCAGATTCTTTATCACCTTTCTAACACAGTTCAATATAACTTCAGAATCTACATCGATGTTTGGTTTCTCTTGTGAATCATCATGCATATGTCGGAAAATTGAAGTATTTAATATCGGAAAACAGAAGATTTGGATTATCCGATATGGGAATTGGGAAGTGATGAACAGTGCGAACTGATGAGTCTCGGGCCCAAATCAACATTTCCAGGCCCAGAGCTCTGAGCGGTACCGAGGGGCCTAATCCACAAAACAGTTTACTCCACCGAATCAATGATCGATCAAGAATCTGAGCAGCACTACTTCTCCACCAAACTCCGAAGGCAATTTCCCATTTTGCTTAAGAGTGAGATTCGTTTTTTTCCGAGAAAAGTAACAATACCCCCAAATTTTCTCTCTACCCAAACGGGCAAAATCCCCTTTTTCGGTTCGCGGTTGTCTCTGCCGGGGCTTTCCAGTTTGCCGGTCATTATGGTCACTCCGGGGAACTCCGATTGGATATTCGATTACGGCGGCCTCATCGACGATATTCCCGTCCCTGATGCGAATATCTTAGTGCCAGCTTCTGGGTTCGCGTGGCCGCCACAGGGCTTGAACGGCTGCTCAAACGCCAGGTATTTTGAATCTTTGATCCATCGCTCAATTTTGGATTGGGGGATTTTGACCTAGATGATGGCAAAGTGATAAACTTTAGGTTTTTTGGGCTTCATTTTACTGTTTTTGGGCTTATTGATGTATGGGTTATGAGGAAAAGTGACTATTTTTAGCTACTTGCTGGCTGATTATGAGTAATTGAAGTTTGGGGGCTTGCGGATGGATCATGGTTTATGCTTGGGAGCTTCTAAGCAGGTTTATTATAAAAGGTGACTTGTTTAGGTTTGGATCTAAACAGATTGGTTGACTTCTGCATGAGGTTTAGATGCAATGTTTTATGTGTGGCTACATCGAACAATATTACTCTGTTTGTGTTCAATTTTCATTGTACAAGTTGTGAAGCTGTAAACTCATTGATTAGGTTGATGAATTTTTGAAGAGCTGTATTGTTTTTTTTTTTTAATGGAGAAATTAGCTCGTAGCTTCTAAAATTTGATTTAGTTTTGGATGGAATGCATCCATGTAGCTAGATTTTACTATCTTATGAGTTTTGAAGATTATGTTCAGGTTTTCATTTAGTGTCCTCTTCTTGTATATAGACCATATATGTGTATATGCTAGTAATATTTGCGTACTCTATTGCATTTGTAAGATAAATAAACATATGCTGCATCGAAACCAGTAATGATATTATTTTTGTCAATGTTTCGCATTTTCATGAAACATGGGGCGTGTACAACACAAATTTATATGCTATTTTACATTGTTTGAGTTCTTGATTGGTTCATTCTTTTCTTGTCTCCTTTTTTTTTTCTTCTAATATTTTTGTGTACTATTATTCTCTTGTAAGTGTGGAAGTTGATGGCTCATTTGGGAATCCCGATGTCCCCAAGGAAACTAGCTCCAAAAAGAGGTAAAATGTTCTTCTATAGTTTTTGGTTGTAAGAGAGTGAAAGCTACATATTGGGATTTACAGTCTCTAATTCATGCTAAGCCTTTATACCTTTAATGCTTGTAATCATCATAAAGTTCGTTCTTTACTCTATGACTGAGACGGTAAATCCTTGACATATATGGCGATGTTTAGCTCATTCCAAGGCTAGTTATGTATTGAGAATGGCTAACATGTAGACACTGCTAAATGCAATTTTACTTAGATGAATGAATTATAGACTGATTGGTGAAATCTTATACCAACTCCTTCTCTCATGTTTTGCTTCTGCAGGGTTAGATCCGAGCCATGCAATACTTCTAGCTCCAAAGCATGTAGGGAGAAGCTAAGGAGGGATAAGCTAAATGAGAAGTACTCTCTCTCTCTCTCTCAAACCATCTTTCTTTTGGGTGCAAAGTCTAAGCACCCACATCCTAATTTGGCTTAATGACTAGGTTTGTAGAATTGGGTTCAATCCTGGAGCCCGGAAGGCCACCAAAGACAGACAAGTCTGCAATTCTGATCGATGCTCTCCGGATGGTCACTCAACTACGAGGTGAAGCTCAGAAGTTGAAGGACTCAAACTCAAACCTCCAGGAGAAGATCAAAGAATTGAAGGTTGTCTAACCTTCACAAACTATAGTGTTCAAATTATGGATAGATGAGTTACAATACATTGCCTTGTTGCATGAGCAGGTTGAGAAGAATGAGCTCCGGGATGAGAAGCAGAGGCTGCAGGCAGAGAAAGATAAGTTGGAGCAGACATTGAAGACGACGAATGTACAGCCCAGCTTCTTTCCTCCACAGCCTGCTATTCCTGGTGCACAGGGTCAAGGCGCTCCAGGCAACAAGCTGGTTCCTTTCCTTGGATATACAGGAGTTGCTATGTGGCAGTTCATGCCTCCTGCTTCTGTAGATACTTCTCAGGATCATGTCCTTCGCCCTCCTGTTGCTTAAGTCCTCATGCTGATTTATCTTTTGTAGTTCTTGCTTTGTTTTAAGGTTTCTCTAACTGTACTTTGTGGGTTGATGGTCCGCGTGCCACACCTCTGTGAACTATGTGAATCTATGCTAGTGTTCTTGTGTAAATTCGATTTTAATAAACTCTGGCAACCTTTTCAATATATAACCTGGTGGTCAACATTTTTTTCAGGTCCAAATCCGGTTTCATTTAGCTACAGAGTAAACAATTTGCAGTGTCCAAATCCGTTCTTTTTCTCTCATTTGATGTTTTTAGTTTTTTTGAAGACCACTTGTGCTATTTGTAGAAATGAGATAGTAGAGAAAGAGTCACTAGTGATAATGACTCATTATTAATGAGTCAATCAGGAAAAGCCCTGGTCCAGTATAAAGGGCCCACTCACTTGACTTGACTATTGTCTGTAAACTCGCAATTATGACGCCCATCAACCCTTGCCCAACCACACCGTTGTTCACTCCACGCATATCTCATTTAGTTACCGTGAACAATTTAGTTGGAATTCAAACATACGTTTTACCTCCATTGATCATCCCCTTGAAAATATCACCTCCATTATTGCTGACATTTCACTGTTGTCGTTTGGTAGTGTCTTCATTCAAGCATTGATTGCAAACTCCAACTGTCGGTCTCAAATCGAAGTGTTATATCATTGTTTTCTCTTCTGCATCTCAAATTTAATTGTCATTTGTGAAATCTAGCTACTAATTGATAACTGAAATGTCTGAGGCAGTGCTGAGTGCTGTTGTGGAGGAGATCCTGGGGGCGGCGATCTCACTCGCTGCTCAGGGGATCGGGCTTGCTTGGGGTTTCAAGGACGAGCTCGCAAAGCTCGGCGATTCACTGAAGATGGTTTGCGCCTTTTTGCGTGATGCGGAGGAGCGGCAAGTCACTGATGAAGATGTCAAGGTTTGGCTCCAAAACCTTGCTGATCTTGCTTATCGCGCTCGTGATGTCTTGGACGAGCTTGATTATGAGAATCTCCGCCGTCAGGTG
>JAYMSW010005413.1:0-10064 GCA_036897725.1 Erodium texanum
CTACGAACCGAATGTAAACGTTGTGCCAATAATCCCGACTGTCCATTGTCGCGTTCTCCAGCCACGCGTTGATGAGGTGGGTTTCCTCCGTATCGGAGCAAGGGAATCCAGTTGTGTTCGCCGACATTTCGCCGTCACAAGTGATCGGGATTAGATGTGGGAGAGGGCTTGAGGGGGGCTCGATGTGGCCAACCCGTCGATGAGCTCTCTTTTATAGTTGAAAATAAGGGTTAATTTTATTGTCCTCATTGACCGGTCGTTGGAACCAAGCAACGACGCATGGCATGATATCGCCTCGATGACCGTGCTGACGTTGGAACGCACGCCGTGGCCTCGGCAATAGAATTAGCTCCGCAGCTGGCCATGCATTGCGCAACGCTAGCTGCGGAGCTGGGGGCCTAGTGCCGGGGCTAGCCCCGCGCAGAGCCCCCATTATCCTTGCCCTTATTGCTCTTAAACAGTATCAATAGATACAATAAACTGAAAGTTCGGGGATACAAGTTTTCCATACAAACCGAGTCTGTAAAAGAAAGAGCAAAACAAGCTAAGATATGAGCATTTCCATTTCATTTTTTATTAAAACTGAAAAACAATGGTGTTGAGGTAAATTTATAATTGAATGTTATATTTCTATTTATATGATTTTTTATTTTATTTTTGAAAGCAATATTTATATGAATTTGCTAACCATAAGATAAAGTTTAGATTCCATGATAAAATGATAATAAGTTAGGACGTTATTAAGTTGATTCTAAATTATAATTATCAATCAATAAATAATAACATTATTACAAACTTACCCTCTTGATTTTTATTCTTTTTGTGTGGATAACTCTCGATCTTATTCTAGGTCGATATAATATGGCATAATTTAATTAGACAAATTTGGAATAAGCTTGCAGACAAGAATGAGTTTTCCCAAACTTAAGAAACGAATAAAAACTCATCAAGGTCATTCTAATAGTTAAGAGGTTTTTTTTTTTTTTTTCTTATTACCTTAACTTTTGTAAGATAAGGTGGATAAATGATATTATCGATAGGACTCGAACACAAGTTTCATGGACCAAAATTCAAGTGTCTAACCACTATACTATTCCAAATTTTGCAATTGTTTGTTTTGTTATTTGCAACTGTTTGTCTTGAGTTATCTTATGTGTGTGTTTGATGCGTCGTCTAGTTCGGTCTTATTGTGAAACGATACACGAGTTATGCTCATTCAATACTAATTGGAAGAACTGTTATCCTCACTAAGTCTGGGGGTCTATACTGTTTTTTTTTTATCAACAAAAATCGGATTTCTTAAAAGGCCCAAAATCTCGAGAAGGGAAAACAAAGCCAAAAGGATTACAATCCAAAAAAGGGATACCTTTAGAAAGAAGAACATGAAAAAGAAGAAGATAAAGAGCTATAAAAGCAATACATAAAGACAATCAGAGTCCCTTAAGGAGCCTGAGTTGTTTGGCGTGAAATGTTAGATCGACGTTATGAGATGGATTTTTTGAACAATTTGACAACATCTTCATCATTCGATTTTGAGGTGAATCCAAATAGTTTCATTCTTTCATATTCTCCACACCACACAACTTAATCCCAAATAATTTTTTTGTTCTTCCAAACATCCTCATATTTTTTAAAAAAAACAATTGTATTCGATAAAACATTGAAGACATTTGTACTTGTTATACGAATACTTGATTCATTTTTTTTTTTTCATGTAAGTTGATTATGACTTTTATTAAGGGTGGAATCAACTTTTTCAATGAGATGTGTGTTAAATTTTTTGTTCTAATAATAAAGAAAGTAAAAAAAATACAAAATTATTAAAATTATATAAAAAGACAATAAATGACCACTTATTACAAATTATGACATCGACATTTCATATGATTGTGCAACGAATAGGAGGTTTCTCTTCACATACTACATCTATGAACAACGATTTTTGCTTGATGGCGTTGATATCGTTGTTCACCCAGCTTCACCAAAGAAGGCATGCCATACCCATGTATCTTATGAGGCCGCAACTTCCAGTATGATGGTTGGGCTGACCTGATCACCTCGGGTGTACATGCCTTTCCACACCATCAGACAGTTTTTCCATTTCCAATGCAGGCAATTAATATTGCATGTGCGATATCTACTGCTTGTACCCCTTATGCCTCTGGCGCTCAGAGTCGTCAAGTACTCCAAATCTACCATCAAGAGTGAGGATAACAGCAATGGCCCTCGCGACCTCAATACAAGTTGTCATGGCCGTAGTAGCGGCCTCCTGAGCAGCAACACTGGCATCTTAACATGCAGAATAAGTGACCTTCCAAGACTGGGACCAATTGGTAAACCAAATAGGTGGAATCTCCCTAGAATACTCTCTTGAGGGTCCAGCAGATGACCCTCCTCTCTCAAATGCCCGCCGAATGACGAGGGCACCAACAAAACTAGATACACCTAATTGGTGGGGTGGCTTAAGACCAAGAAGGATCTTGGAGTTTATCAAACTCCTACCCTTGAACTGGATCGGTCTTTCAGCTCTCTCTATTCCAAGACCCTCTAAACAAGCATCAAGACAATAGCTAGCTGGGTGATCAAATGGACCACAACCAATCCTACCGTCTTTCTTCTTGGATTGGGCTTCTAAGTGCTGAAGAAGAGGGGTCTCAAACAAGGCTCTAATGCACTGCTAGAAGCAGTACAAGATAATCACCTCATGGTGATTAAGGCAACCATACCCATCAAACCTCCTAAACAAAGTATAGGCTAACGCCCTGTGAAAATAAATCAAAGTGAGAAGGCTAACCGAGTGGCCTTAGGGCTCTTGCCCAACATTTGGTCATCCTTAGAGATAGCTTTCCAAGCTACCCCTAAGCTGTCAGTAGAGAATTCGAGTTCCTCTTGAGGAGTGAACCCTAAGAAGATACCGAATAGTCTCTTTGATATCTTGAACTCATGTTCGCAAAGGCGTAAGCAAATTTGATGATCAAGAGTCAAGTAATCGAGCTCAAGGGTGTTAATAAACTCCAATGTGAGTTTCCTATAAGTAGGTACACACCATTTCATAAGATGAGGCCAACCAATGCCCTTAAAAGCATCTCTCGAACTCGGCACCAATGTCTAGCTCATTAAGGTAAGAGAGGTCTACAAATTTGGTCTCAGAAAAATACCTCTTACTCAACTTATCCCACTTGGCTAAGTGCTCGGGCTTAACAAAGAAAGAGCATGGACAAAAAAACGTACCTCTTTCGGGGTCCGATAATTGCTCGTCCGACTTGTAGCCCTCAAGAGCATTCATATAGCCACAAACCACCTCATCACTATCAAACATCCCGTTGATTTCTTCATCATCTAAAGACTCAACATCATTAAGCACATGCTCTTCCTTAGGGCTTGACGGTACTTCTAGAAGTGGTTCTTATCGGGCCTTCTTCTTGGGTTGGCCGCTCTTCTTGGACTGCCCACTCTTCTTGGAGAACTTAATGGAATGTGGATGTAATTGTAGAAAATTTAGAATTGGGAAGGGCACAAATTTAGGCATGTAGGTGTCGTGGTCAGTGCCGTAGGATGGCACATCGTGCCTTCCTATGCTTCTTGGCACGGTCACAAGCACGGAGTTGCCTTGCTCTGTCTTGTGCTTCATTCAGTATCTAGGCATGAGGGTGCCTTGTGTCGCGCCTTTGTAACTTTGCTCGGAGCATTGTTCTTCCTCCCTTTCTAACACGGACAACGTCATGGCCGTGCTCTTCAGGTAAATCTCTCCAGGACCAAGTCTGTGACTGTTGTCTGGGCTCCAAATTAGAGTTTTCTTGGATTTTGGGGTTTGTGGTGGGTGGTTTCTAGGCTTGGTGGCTCACAATGAGGTAAGGTTATCTAAAGAGCAAAGGATGGTAGATTTATATGTGAGGAAAGTTAGGAATGGAAATTTGGAAGAAAGAGAAAGAGAAATATGAAGGTAAAGATTTGGGAATGGAGAAAATCGGGATAAGAGATGTGTGGATGTGCTACTAAAATGGAGAAGAAGGTGAAAGTAGGATAGGGTTTAGGAATTTAAGAATGCAAAGTTTAGGGATTTAGGATTTTCCTAAAATGGAAAGGGTCATTGGAAAGAAGGCATGTTGACTAAAGGGGTTTGACTAAGGTTTAAGAGGTTTGGGCTAGGTGTAGGTGGGATTAACTTTCTAGGTTGTGCTTTAGTTTGGGGCTTGGTGGTGATAGATATAGAGCAAGTCCGAAATGAAGTCCAGTCTGCCTTTCTGTACAGCAGCATGGGTAATAGCAGGGTCATGATTGATGGCGTGCCTGTAAATGGAATGGGGGTGTCTTGACCTGTGACACAAACCTATAAGTCCCTTGGTCCCCTATGTCATTCACATGCACAAGGGTGCCTTTTTGTGTGTCGGTGCTAGGCATGATCGTGCTCTTATGCGGACCTGAAACTCGAAAAATCTGGAATTTTTTCTCAGATGTCCATATTGCGACACAGTTTGCAACATGGTCGTGCTCTTATCTGTGCCTCTCTCTGGCACGACCGTGGACCTCTAGGTGCCTCTCTACATTTCTTCTTTTTGTCTCTTTTAGCTTCCACACTTCATGCTTTTCACCTGCAACTCACAAAAAAACACTAACTCAAAAATCAAATTCTAACTAATGCTCTTCTCAATGGAATAAAACACACGTGATCTACTTAAAATCTCCATAATTCATACCTATAGGTCATGCTCACAAATGTAATGATAAGAGCACACATATATTCACATTATATACAAGAGTAACGCTTTGTTTAACGTTGGTAGCCTCAACTGGGTTGAGCTTAAAAAGCTCAACCAAAGGGAACTAAAGTCTCTTTAGCCTTAACACCATCTCCATAGTGTCAGGGTCTCTTGTGGTGACTTACCACAAGGCTAATGTTATTTTCCAAAAGGATCTTACACATGCAACATGTGGGCGTACAAAGCCTTAGGCGAGTCAAAGTTTCTCCTAAAATTCTACTTGTCCCTCAAGACTCTCAATAGCTCTTCTTCTTTTTCGCTACACAATTTTGAAGGTATGATTATAGGGTACAAATCATCATCATTAAGGTATACATACATCAAATTATTAGGTAAACTTTCAACTCAAAATTCCTATTATCCTCACTGGGGGGTTCCTCAAGGCCTTTATCCATTAGTTTTTGGGAAGCTTGCCTTGGTGGCCAAGCTTCCTATACTCTCAACATGTTGGTCCTCTTTTTTCCCTTTATCATGATTCTCACACAATAGTTCATCATGTTCCATAAACAAGTAATCCACACATAAAGCTTCATCATGTTGTTCACTCAAAGGTTTCACATAAGTAGATTCATTACAAGCAACAAGATCATGGTTCACACAAGAATCATCATGGTTCACACAAGTAGAATTCTCACAAAGTTCATCTTTATCAATCACAGGGTCTTTCCTCTTAGCTATCTCAATGATATCATCCCCAATGGGATCATGGAACTTTTGGTTGGAACCTCTCTACTAGTAGCCCACAAAAACTTTGGTCTTGGTTTGTACACTCTAATGGAAATTTGCTCTTCCTTATACCTTATCATCATCTCACCTCTCTCAACATCAATTAAGGCTCTAGCGGTGGCCAAAAAGGGTCTTTACAGGATAAGTGGGATATATCTACCCCATCTTCCATATCTAGCACAATAAAGTCTATGGGGAAAAAGAATTCCCCACTTTCATAAGGATGTCGGCTACAATTCCCCTTGGGCACCTAATGGATCTATCCGCCAATTGTAAATAGATAGATGTTTGTTTGGGCTCATCCCCAATCCTAAGCTTTCTAAAAGCATCTAAGGGCATAAGGTTGATGCTTGCTCCTAGATCATAAAGGGTTCTATTAAATACTATGTTTCCCATCATGCAATGTAAGGTAAAGCTACCCGGATCCTTAAGTTTAGGAGGGAGTTTGTTTTATAAAACTACGAAGCACTCTTCACTAAGTTGCATCGTCTCATGTTCATCTAACTTTCTCTTATTTGAAAAAATATCTTTAAGAAACTTAACATACAATGACATATTCTTCAAGGCATCAAGCAAGGGCCTATTTATTTCCATCTTCCTAAACACATCCAAGAAATTAGAGAATTGAGAATCTAACTTATCTTTCTTAGATACCATAGGATAGGGAGGAGGAGGTGAAGTCCATGTTTTTACATCAACTACGGACTCCCTTACCTTCTTACCATGGGAGTGTACCTCTTAATCTATACAATTCACCTTGCTTGGATCTTCTTTTTCTTGAGCCTTTTGAATGCTAACTTCTTCATCTTGGACCTTGGTACTTGAGTTTTCCTTAGACTTCTCCTTGGGCATAGCCGGAAAGTCTAACCTTTTCCACCCCTCAACAATATGGAATTGACCGACTCTCTTAGATTCTTCTCGGTGTTACTAGGCAATGTACCCAAAGCTATAGTATTCATGGCATTTGTAAGTTTCCCCATTTGTTGCTCTATCTTTTGTATGGTGGTTTCCATTTGTCTTTTCTTCCTTTCATCAACCTTCCTCCTCTCTTCTTCTCTAGCCTCTCGTTATTCTTGTTTCTTCATTAGACTCCCCATCATAGTTACGGCTTGAGAATCCTCTTGACGAGGTTGGCTAGAAGATGGAGGAGCTTGAGGCCTAGGTTGCTCTTGAGGCCTTTGTTATTGATATTGGAGATGGCCTTGTTGATATTGAGGCTCTTGTTGTTGTGGTTTCCCTTGGTTACACCATCTAAAATTGGGATGGTCTTTTCAACCCTCATTGTAGGTGTTGGAGTAAGGATTGTAAGGATGAGGTTTGCTAGCATGATTCACCCAATTCACATCTTCCAGGTTTTGCTCACCCGGAGCACTTGTTCCTAGGACATCTTGAGGATAAGCTTCCATACCTTGACAATAATTTCCTTGAGCTTGTCCTTGACTTTGGGTTGCTTTCAACAAAGAGTTGTTTGAAGCCTCCATCCTTTTGGTCATGGCTTCCATTTTGTGAGCCATTTGAGTCATCATATTTATCTCCATGGTATTGGTTTGACTCTTCTTGGGACCTCTCTCCATATGCCATAGGCTATTGTTGATGGCTAGCTCTTGCAAGAGCTTTATAGCTTCATCCAATGTTTTCTTCACAAAAGAACCTCCCGCGGCATTGTCCAAGGTGGTTCTACTTTCTTTACTAAATCCTCCAAAGAATGTTTGGATTTGTAACCACAAAAGAATCTCATGGTGGGGGCAATTTCTTAAGGCATTTGGGGTACCCTTGCCAAGATTCAAATAGTGTCTCCATGTCAAGTTGAACAAAATTGGAGATTGAATTCCTCATTTGCGAAGTCTTGGAAGGGGGAAAATAATTTTGTAGAAATTGTTCCACCAAATCATCCCAACAAGTAATGGAACCTTTCAGGATAGTGTTGATCTAATAATTATCAGTATCACTCAATGAGAATGGAAACAAGTTCAAGCGAATATCCTCATCCGAGACTCCATATATTTGAAGGTTACAGAAAGTTGAAGGAAATTTGAAAGATGAAGAGAAGGGTCTTCATGAGCTAAGCTATGAAAGGGTTTTGTTGAACCATATTGATTGTAGATGACTTGATTTTGAAATTGCTAGCCTCCACTATAGGCATCCTATTGCTTAAATGTATCCCCGATGTCATAGGCACTCCATACTCCTGGAATGACCTAGGTGGTGCCTCTTTATATCCTTGATTGGCCATAGTGGCTTCCTCAAGTCTCTTCTTGCTTAATGCACGAAGTGTCTTCTCAAGCTCGATATCAAGTGGTACTAACCTCGCACATGAAGATGATGAGTGAGATCTCAATAGCATAAACTACATAAGATTACTCATTACCACACAAATAACTAAAACAATTAAAATGCAATACAATAAAAATAAGTTGATCTCAACACTAACAACAACTAATAGTGTTTCAAGGTAGTTCCCGGAAACGGCACCAAAAACTTGATGTACAAAAAGCGTGCAACAAGCATACCGTGCCAACAAGTAATAAAGTGGGAAGTCCCCAAAAGGAGGGTCCCAAAAATATCAATCCCACAAGGACTAGTTGTACGTGAGAAACACTAATACATATTGTTAGTAATGTTAATCCAAGTTTAGCAAGAAATGGTTTTGGTTTTGGAAATTATAAAATACAAACAATTGAAATAAAAGCTATGAACAAAGCAAGTAAAGGGTGATGTTCCAGAGAATGAAAGGAGTCTAAGGCATGGGATCCTAGAGAATTAAGGTGTTGACATTGAGTAATCCCATTGATCTTGTGTTATGTCTAGATTTAGGTGGCCACATAATTTCTCTTAAGCTAATCCTAACCCTTTCCCGAGTGTATTAGAATCCTAGTACAAACTAACCATCTAAGTATCCCTAATTAGATGTAGAGAGAATGTAATGCATTAAGTTCCTTGAAACCCTCTAGTCTTAAGCTAAGTGAACCCTATGATTATGGCTCAACCAATAACCATAATGTCCCTAGATATGATTTAAAAGCTAGTCTATATTGATTTTGATCAACTAACTAATCTCATGTCCCCATTACTGACTAGCTAATTATGAAAATTACCAAAGCAATTAAACAGGTAAAATATTAAGTACAAATCAATCTAATTCACCTAATCTAGCATCATCAACACAAGATCTCAAGGCTACCCAACAACAACAATGAATTCTCTACTCACCCATACCTTAGAACTAAAGGATTTAGCTAGTCATGGAAGAAAGTAGAGATCTCATGGATATATAGATAGAAGAAGACATAGAAAAGGTAGAGAATTGATACACAATGCCAATTTTGTAGTAAATCTTCATCAATCTTCATAAAATTCCATAGAAATCCAAGATTACAAGCTTTCTCTCACTAGAAAATGAGAGCCTCTCTCTAAAAATGTATAAAATCTTAAATCCCCTTTCTAAAAGCCTAAGAATTCTATTTATACCAAGTACAAGTCAGGGGTAGAAAGGTAAAAACACTTCTAAAATATTCAGTCTGTGTTGGGGCATGGTCTACAGCACGACCGCAACTTTGGGCGTGCCAAAGCACAACAGTACTGTGCCCTTGTTCGGGCTCTAATCTGAGAAAGACGGCTCCATACTCGGCACAGCATGAGGCATGATCGTGCCCTTGTCCATGAATGAACACCAAGGACAGTACGATCGTAACTATGATGGTGACACAAATTCGAGTTGACTTTGGGTCTTCAGTCTCTTCAGGTAAGGAGGGAGGCACGGTCGTGCCCTTGGTCATGCATTAAGGAAGGCACGACCATGACTATGTTCAGGATAACAATCATGGCTGTGAGGCACTTCGAGGTCACCGAGCACGACATGGCCTACTCGAGGCCGACACGGCTATGATTGGATCCGATCTACTAAGCTGCTCCAAAATCCTCCAAAAAATGTTCCAAAATGGCTTCATTTTCTCATTTCACCTATAGTACGCCACAATATACGAAAGCAAGTAATCTTAGAAGATTTGATGCATAAAATACTAAAATATGGACCGAAAAGCTTAAAAGCGTGGACTAAATGTATCAAAATCATCACAAGATGCACTAGCAATAAACCCCATCCCATTTGGACAAATCGTGCTGATGTGAGAAGATCTGGATTCCGATCGGAGGTTGGGAGAAGATCTAGAACAGTTCCATTTGCAACAAATTTAGATATGCTTCTTCTCGTATCATCAACGTGGTCGCGTTGGCTCCAACTCTGTTGGGCCCATCTCCAGCAACTACTAATCCCATTTCCGTGGAGCCCATTAAGATCCAAATATTCCAGAGCTTAAGTTCGAAAGACCGTCTCCAATAGTTGGTTGTCTTTTAGATTTCCCAATTACTTTTCTAATCCTCGACCACCGTGACGACACTATCACCTCTATGCCTCCAAACGACCTGTCCCGCACCACCACATATCAACCTTCACTACCATAGCTAGGGTTAGGTTGAGAGGGTTCAAGTTTCAAGGACAGATTGAGTATTTTGAAAAAGGGTTAATTACGAATGTCCCCTAACCTATCGCCGAAATTCACATAACACCCTAACTTGTAA
>JAYMSW010005414.1:0-10063 GCA_036897725.1 Erodium texanum
CCGTCCAAGGCGGCGATGTTGTATCAGAGGCCTAAAGAGAAACCGTCCAAGACATGCAAAGCGAAAGCGACCATATTGTCCGAGATCGAGAAGGTGAGCCGTGACATGTTGTTTATAATACCAGTCTCTGCGAATCTTATAGCCCCTCGCCTTGCTGCATACCACTCTCTGTTTCTGGATAGATTCCTGCTCACCAAATGAAATGGATCCGTGAAGAGAATGGAGATAAACTCATTCCAAAAGAAAAAAAATGTACCTTTCCTTTCCTTGTGAGGCAAGTCGTTCTTAGAAATAAGTAGTGTCTTCAACAATTTCTAATGCATTTTACTTTCTGAAACTTATATGATTATGGTTTTTAGCACAATGTAAAAGATCAACGAAAAAAAAGGATGACAGAAATCTGCAGCGGGACGGTGTTCAAAATCAAGGTGCCACGACTAAACCTTTCACAAATAAATTACAGCTTTATTTCAACCACTGTGAACATTAATTCTATGTGACATGCACAATGAAAAGGCCCAAGATTCGGTCGTTTGCATCAAGTGAATTCAACGCACTGTAATGGGGTTGTGACTCCTTAAGATGCTTTCATCGCCCTGCACCAATAGCCAACCAATTCAGAGGTTAAAGTTATGACAATTGAAGCAGATGAGTATATTCCATATCCTAATGTTTCATTTGTGCAATAAGATGGTAAAATGATCTGAATCTTAATGAAGATCTAATGTTTTTTATTTGATTGGATTCAATAATTTTAAAGAATTTGTATGATGTATTTCAACCAGATTTTGAGAACAAAGATTCTCAATATCCACTCAGAACAAAATCAAGACAACAAAATTCAAAAACAAACACGAGATCAAGAGATAAGGACAACTATAAAAAGAAAGGAATGAAATGGATTTGTAGTTGATACTGGTTTTGTTAATCTTGGAAGTCATGATTGATTGAAAGCTAATTTGTTTTGGAGTCACTCAATTGCTTAGGTGCAAAACCATCCTTAAACCTTGTTTTGTATCATAGTGGAAGTCACTCAAAACTAACTTTCAAACAATCTCAAACTAATACATTGAAAACGATTTCAATGATTAAAATAAATAATAATGTATGTATATCTCCTTTCCTTGAAAGTATAGTTGAACATGAATACTTTTCCAGCTATTTGTGTGAAACTTGAATAGCCAGTTGGCTAATTTTGTGGATTTGGTTAGGAGACAAATGGAAGCCACCCACCCCACCAACACCCAAACACTACTTAAAAACCCCAATAGCAACAAAATGTTTTATTTAATTTATCAAGTATTGAATGATTAGGATTATTAGGATGTGAATCAATCAAGTTAAGTTTTTAATGAAGATTTCTACTTATAATAGCCTTTTGCTCAAAAGGTGAAGGGTAAAGCAAAGTTTGCAAGTTGACAACATTTTCATGAGATAAAGTTCCAACATGTTATGATAGGTAGCTACAAAAAAGATAGCCAAGTTTGGAGTCCACATAGTTTGGCATGTGTGCTTAAGATAATGGAGAGTAGACTACCTGAGATCAGACGTTGTGAGAGTCCCCGACTGGTCGACATCGAGATTCTTAAACCTCTGCATCACAAGCGTAACATCTTCTTGGGTGATCTTCCCCATTTCCTGAAGCTTGAACAACACAAATTCTGCAGCACTGTCATAACAAAACCATAAGATTTAACTCCAAATCAAATCATCAAAATCCAACACTACACATGACCCTTACCTGACTTCATTATCATTATCAAGATCCGCTGCCTCCAGATCAGACGATGTCAATTGTCGCGACAGAACCCAATCCGCCAAACCTCTCTGCCTATCTTCTGTGTATAGCTCAGCAAGATACAGAACCACCTGTGCCATACAAATGGTGCTCGCCAATATCCAGAAAACACCAAACAGGCGACCTATTCCATCTGAGAAACTCAAATCCCCATAGCCCAAAGTAGTCATAGTGGCACAAACACAATACAGTGAATCAACAAAACTCAGCTTCTCAACCAGGATAAAGAAGGCAATTCCCAGAACTGCAAGCACCAACACTTGGATTGAGGCCGTGATAAACTTATACTTTCCCTTAAGTGTCACAATCTCCCTAGCCACCTCAGCTTCACCATTTTCATCTCCACATAAAGCTCTAACCAGAAGCTTCTCCTGCTTCTCTAGGACATAGTCTGCAGCCTTACTAAGAATCAGCGCTCCAAGAGCCATGCCCGTTAATACATAGACAGAAGCAAGTAGTTTTGACAATGTACTATTGGGAACTAAGTCCCCGTACCCAACAGTGGTCATTGTGACAACACAAAAGTAAAGGGCGTCAAGAAACCCGATTGTTTTGTCGCCCTTTAGCTGATCCCCGACCAGGAAGAAAAAGAAGGTGCCAACACCTAGATAGGCTGCAAGCCAAATCAATACTTGCTTGAGACTAAAGGCCTCCGACGAGGATTGATTATCACCATGGTTGTTTGGTCCAGGTTCGTTAGAGTTGGTGTCTGCAGAACTGTGAGTGTGGGTCCGCGACGGTGTGGTAATAGAGCGCCGGTAAAGTTTCCTTTGCATAGCATGTTTCTCTATGAAATGAAAACGATGTAACAATTTTGATTCCGGTGACAGTCTAGGATCATCGACCTGAGCCATTACACAAATTAAGATGCACCTGCACCAAAATGGCATATTTGCAGCATTGAAATTAAACACATTTACACAAATGTGGTGTTGGGTTCCTAAGCAACAATCATGTGATGGAATTGGAAATGGGGATTTTGCAACAATAATATCCAAATCTAAGACTAAATCAAGCCTGTTGATTTGGAAAATTGCACCAAAACATTAAAATGCGAATAAAAGGTGTCATTTTTGGCCTGCAATGAAAAAGATTGTTGCTGCCCACGGAGACTCAAGATCAAGTCACTAAAATGAGATCAAGAGAAACAAATTTAGGAACATCAACAGACCCAAAAGGGGGATTTTGAGGTCGTACCAGATGAGATTGAATGGTAGAGAGATCGAAAGCAAGCTGCGACTGGTTGGTCTCGCGAGTTTTTGATTTTCCCTACAAAAGAGAAGATAGATCAATATTAGATTAGTGACGGTAGCACCAGATTCATGAAGCAACAACAATAAAGGAGACAACTTTTTAAGCATAGAGAGACACGTGGGTAATGGGCATTTCACAAATCACAAATCTCGTACCCTAAAAACACTCTGTTTGATTCAACATCCACTCCTCTGCCCTAATCCGACATTGTCTCGACAGTGACACTAACCTATGCGACAAGGAGTCCAAATCTTAAAAACACACGAAGAGTTGTGCAGATTCAATGTGTTTCCATCATTTTATGTTACAGGATCATTACTAAAATACTATTTAAAGGAGGCGTATAAATGAAAATGCTGTTATTTAATATGTAAATATGAATTCTCCTGACCTGAGTAATGACGGTTATTAATTGAATCCGGTAGTTGATTGTATAGAAATATCGACTAATTTAATACAGATTCAAAGGTCCTATGGTTTAAATTATGTCTAGTAGGGGTGTCCAAATATAACCAAAACCGGTAAAACCGACCAAAATCGGGATCAGAAACACCAAAACCGGATAGAAAACGGTTGGAGTCGGTGAAGAAAATCGAGAACCGACACTTATTTTGTCAGGTTTTGGTTTCTGTGCGACAGAATCGTCAATTAATCGATAAAACTGAACCCACAGTTGTTGGACTGGGACAAGACCATGTCTTGGAACCTAACTTCAACCCATTTATTGTTACTATTCAGTAATCCATTTATCTCAGCCCATCACTTCTCATCCAACCCAACTTTGTGACGTGTGTCATCAGGTGCATTACGCGATGTCTGACGCACATTAATCTCCTCGTCGCTCATCTTCTTGCTCTCTGCCCGGTCAAGTATTTGATTTGTTGATACTTTCTTAGTGACATGCGTTTCCAAACCCGTAACGGGGTAGGTGACGTGTGTCACAACCTTGGTCAAGCTTCCTTCGATCTAGACTAAGCAGTTTTCTCTCGTTTTTGCCTTGTTTACCTTCTTTTCTTTGCACAAGGTCAAAATATCATAAAAGCGTGACGTGGAACTAAAAGGATCTTATTATACTCAAAATGGGAACGAAATCGGCTCAAAGAGTGGAAATAGGTGTTGATTTAGGAAGCAAGATGCACCTGCATCAAGGCTCACGTAACGTTGGCAGCAGCCCAAAATCCTCATTTCGGCCACAAGTCATAATTGGCCTCTAGCAAGACATTATGACTATCCAAATTACATGAAGATCGATAAATCCGACTTTAACCTTTTTACCGTCAATATCTTAGTCCTTTTGTCTCTTGATATCGAGATTGAACATAAGCCATAGTATTGTCATTCTTAATTAAGTCAATTGTTAGTTTCTTGACTCCAAGTACACTATGAGTGATAACTCTTTATCAATTATCATGACCATGCATTTCCATAGTCTCACTTATCAAGGGGTCCAAACGATATCTTCTCATATTAATATGGGAGACAAATTTGTTCTCAATCACTCACATCTCCCTCAAATTGATAACTTCATATGCAACAACCTTTATTGCGATCCGGTTAAAGACAACGTTAGATTGTGTCAAGACACAAAGTATCTATATAGGAATACATGTTGATTTTAAGGTCAAAGGACTCAAAGTCTTATTACGATATAGAGAAATACTCATGACAACCTATATGCAGTATTCACAAGATTGGTCATCTAGTACTATTTCTCCAAATAACACCTATGATTTGACTTCATATGTCATATGCATGATCAGTAAAACTTGATCACCAGTCAACCCCATACTAGTTTTAGTATATCGTGAAGACTAGGGATATATGAATATCAATCCTTTATAAATGTAAGAATTTTACCATCAAGTCACGTACTTGATAATCGTAGAAAGAGTTCAAATATTCAACCGATAACCATAACATAGAAATGATTATAAAAGTGTCAATAGATTAATAAACAAATGATAAAGTGCATACATAAATGATTGGTCTAAGACACAAAATATCTAACACAAATGACCATGGATCAACATTTTTTGATTTATTGCGCACTCTATGATCCATAGTCCAAGCCCCATGGTCCCCGGGTAGGTTGGTTTTGGCGGGTAGTCTGGTCCTCGGGCCGAAAATGAACACCCCTATGTAGGATGGAGGGAACGAACTCCCAAAGGTGTATGGGACAAACCCCTATATCCGCCAGATCTTTAGAGGCGATGATGAATATGACCAAATCTCATCCAATCTTGTTTGCTTGGTGTAGTCTCTTTGAGTTTGACTCCATTTGGTGTGTAGTGTTGTCCAACTACTCCAATTTGATTCGTCTTACACCCGCCTCCACCAATGTCGTTTTATAAAGAGTGCATGGAATTCTGTTGAAGCAATTGATTACTTGATTTCACTTTTGCCAATGGTCTTTAGTTTCTTTCCTGGTTTAGGTTCGGGTGCCACCAAGAGCGTTGGCTTCGAATCTTTGTGCATGACATTATAGTATTCTTGAGTCTTCCTTGCAGTTCCACGGATAATTAAAGATACATGCACCAACAAGTCATCTTTCTTCTTCCTCGAACCATAAGATTTTTTGTCGATAGGGTGAGGAAGCGGGAGTGGTAGAGGAAGAGAACGATAGACTGCGAGCAACAATGAATTCTTGTGTATAAGGACCTAAGCAAGCAGATACGAGAGCGGAATGTTCCATGCGAGTACGAGGACTCGAGCAAGCAGGAGCTCGAGAAGGAACGGGTTTCTCCTCATCATCAAGAACACCGGTCTTTTCATCATCATCCTCAAGTACATCTCTCGAAGCCAAACAAGATTAAAACATGTTGAAATTGTAGTATGAAGAGCAATATGGGAAACTGAAGAGTCAAAATTGTAGTGGTTGAAAATCCCGTACATAGTGACAATGGAACAAATTCATCATCCGTTTTGATGAACAAACAACATACAATTGATTTGGAGTAGAGAATGCAATGGGGGAGGAGAGTTGATTTATAGAGGCATGGAAAGAGCTCTTGTAATGTGACCATAATTCTTTTCTAAAATTTCGAACATGTATTATAACTGGATTGTAAGTCACGCACATCGTTAATAATTGTGTCAATTCTTTTAACGATTCTTCTATCAATGACAATCACTGACTAATTACAATAAAAATTATCAACCTCTTATCAATTTTGTTCGATGATTTGCACAAAATTGTCGAGTAAGTTGTTAAAAAATCTTGGATACTGTGGATGCTTCAAAGAAGCACCCGTTAGGTGTTTTTTCCTTCATTGTAGATTTCGACTGTTGCATTGAAGAATTACGAACAGTAATTGTCCTAGTTGTGTTGCCGACAGGTGAAACATGTTCATCAGTCCATCCGATACCAATATATATGGGCCCTTCTAGATTTCTCCTCTTACAAGTGTTGTGCTGTTGCAGTTGCAGGTATGAATTTGACTGATTGGTTTATATTTTCTTTCCATACGCGGGCCCAGTCTCGTGGAAGAAGATGTCCATCGTATTTGTGGAACATAAATAATATTGAATGACAACGATAGCTCCATACTTGTGGCCATATGAATCCAAGAACCTCAGTGAATGGTCGGTTTCAACACTGTTCATGGATGCAGATAATGACAAAGTGGCAATTATTAAAACCTTAGCCTATGGACTCCATTTATGGGTCCTTTTCAAATGTTCCATGTGATTGATGTCTCGTGTGTAGATTGTCAAGCAAATTGATAATCAATCATTGTGGTTTAACCAATTTTGGTATTAGTTGAGTTTAATGTCCAAATTGTGTGGAATACAATATGTTATTATAGGTTAATCATGTCCAATACGGATAGGAACGTACAATTACAAGTATTATTTAATTTTTTCTAAAAATCTTGGAAATTAGCTTGATACTTGACCTATTAAGTTTAGCTTAGTGGTTATAGGAGTTATTTTTTTTAACAACCAATATTTAGTATTTGTTGAGTTTATTGTTTGAATTGTATGGAATAAAATATACTAATTAGCCTAATGGTAAAGGCACTTGAATTTTGATCCTTCTGACCGGAATTCGAGTCTCAAACGCATAATTACAAGTATTCTCTAGTATTTTCAGAAACCTTGTAAATTAATTTGAATAATTAACCTATTAAAATTAGCCTAGTGGTTAAGGAGTTATTTTCTTAACGACCAGGAATCAAATCTTGATAAGGACAATAATGACTCAGTTGAACAATATTAATGTTACCTTAATAGAAATCAATAAGAAACTTGAAAATATCACATTGATTTTGTTGTTTCTTTTATTTGACATCGAAAATGTGCATAGTTACAATTGTTACACAGCCACTAGTTGCTGTTGTGCTTCAATCCTGATCTCTTCCTTCATTTTTCTGATGAATTCTTCGAACTTCTTGTTCAACTCATCTGTACTCAACACCTCTTCATTTGGTGAAGAACTTTCATCTCTTTCTTTGTCCTCTCCTTCAATCAAATCTTCACTTTTTTCTCCAACTTCTTCTTCTTCTTGGTGTCGTTCTTGATCTTCTTCTTGTATCGCAACAACATCATGATCATCATCAGCGGATCCAGTATTGACTTGTTGATCTTCTTCAACTGAGGTTATAACCTGATCTGCAGTTGCCGAAGATTTGGTTATGAGATCAGATAAAGGTGAAGAGGCGGGGATAGAAGCAGATCTCTTGGCAAGAAAGACAAGGATGCCATTACAGACGAGGAACATATACTTCCTGTCGATGGTGTGGGTGAAGAATGAGAAAGCCAAGCTGGAGAGGTAGACATGGAAAGAAACAGGTTGGAAGAAGAAGAAGCCTAAGGAGTAGCAAAGAATGAGAGAAAACAAAGAAACCGATACAAGAAACTGCAATAATGTTCTCTTCATGAATTGGGAGGATTCACTTTTCTCCATCTTGCCTTCTTGAACTCTCTGCATTTCAAAAAGGAGTTTCCAGATCAAATGGGATATGGATGCTTTTGTGTAAGCTTGCCCAAAACAGTCTTATATATATTGGTGCTATGACTTATAGTTGAAGGGATGGTTCGTGAATTTACGGGAATATATCAACGAAAACGAAAACAAGTAGTGGGGTATATCATGTTTGCACCTCACAATTAAAAAATGTACATTTAATAAACATCTTAAAACACCTATATATAATTATAGAATACATACACTGACTTGGAAGAGTCCGAAGTCAGTCAAATCTTTTTCTTGAAAGAGGATGTTTTTAGAAAGCATCAAAAGTAAAAGAAGGGCACATGCTGTAAATTTGTGAAGCATATTCTTGGAAGTTTCTAGCTTTTACCCCAATTTCAGGATCTCTAACTCTGCACGCTGCGCAACAAAGTTTGGCGTGTTATGAGCCCGAGACTCACAAATAACTACAGTTCCTCCATTACAATATATAAGCTATCAAATTGTGCATCTATATGTTACTGTACATGTCAAGGGTTGTTTGGGTTTTCTTTGTTTTAAGTAATATACGTAACATTAAATAGATATGTATTGAATATCATTACGATGATCAAGATTTCGTATGGAGGTTTTGGGGGCTCAGCTCCCGAGATAACATTACTATGGGACTTCAGTTTTCTAATTAGGATTTAAGATTAATATAAATACTAATCCTTTATGATCTATATGAAATCACTACACCAGGATGTCTTTTTGATACAGTTTTGAATGCTGGTCGACAAGTAAACAACAGGCTGACACAACGGTTCTGTGACGTCCAAGCTAGCCCTAGACGACGTTGTTTACTGTATGCGTCATCCAAGCTCCCCTTACACGACACGCCTTGTACTTTCGTCGTAAGCTGCTCTTAGACGATGCACCTTGTACCTTCATCACTTAGGCCTTGCTTGGGCGGCATAGTTTTTCAAAGCTCTGTCGTCCAAGAGGAATGATTGGTATTTGATTTGATGGGAATTGAAGGTGGTGGTTGACCGGCCTTCTTGGGTGACGAAGCTTTGTAGAGTTGCATCGCCCAAGAGGGTCATTTTCTTTAACTTCGAATTTTTAGATGGGAGCTCGTTTTTTTTAGAAATTTGAGCTCCCCTCTACCATTTCTATCAAGTTTTTGGATTATATTATCACTACACACTCTTAAGACTTCAAAAGATATAATTTTGTTCATTTGGTAAATGAATTTTCAATTGAAATGTGTTAGATTTAGTTGTGTTTGGTATATAATGTTGATTAGTTAGTGTATAATGTATGGTAGAGACAACTATGTGATTTTTTTTATATTAAATATTAGATGATGATGATTCCAAAATTGTGTAATGAAGTTGGTGTAATGACCATAACGTAGTTTAATCATTGATTTGATTGAAGTAGTGAAATATATATATGTAGGGGAACTTTCACATGAGAACTCATCTTAACCTACATCGTGAGAACCAATCTAGGTCGTTAGATCAGGACATCTAGTGGCCTAGAATGTAGGGGGTAATTGTGAATTATTAAATTAAAAAAATTAAATTTTTGCGTATTGACGATTTTGTCATTAATGAATATATTTTAAGTCTGAGTTGTATTATTGTTTAGAGAAGTATTATGAATCAGAGTTGATATCTGGTCCCAAGTCGTTTGGGAAATGTTTGAATGTTTATGAGACCATTGATTGATGAGCTGAATGGGTTATGCGAAGATAAGGTTTAGACCTGGGATACATACAACGAAGAAGAATTCAACAAGTGAGCTACAGTCATGTGGACTATTAAAGATTTTCCTGATTTAGGGATGTTGGGGGAATTCAAACTAAGGGCTATAAGATATGTCCATGATATATTATTATGGGACACCTATGGATAAGGGTGTAAACGAGTCGAATCGAGCCTAACTTTGTTAGAGCTCGGCTCAAATTCGGCTTGGGCTAGAAACGAGTTTTATATAGTTAAGCTTGAATTCGACTTGAAAGGAAATACTGAAGCTCGAAATTCGGATCGATTCATTTAATTTTTACTATAAATATTAAATAAAAATTATTTTAATTATATTTATAAAAAAAA
>JAYMSW010005415.1:0-10062 GCA_036897725.1 Erodium texanum
CATACTCTTAAATCAAGAGAGGGAGGTAGAATGATCATTTCATAAAAAAACTGATGGTGTTAGTCAGTTTGCAGACGGAAAATATATTCACCTTTGATTTTTGCTGACGACCTAAAAACTCTGTTACTTTTCAAAAAGACGGGTTAATTCATCGATATTTTACATAATTTTCCTTTTTTTGATTTGTCTCGGGTCTAGTGAAGGTTTTAGCACAGTACGGTATTCCAAAGACTAGAGAAGACTAAAATTGAAGGAAGGTCAGCAAAAGGTACACGTCAGCGATAATCAGTTGTACGTGAGGGGTCTGCGGGTCCTACTGATAGATAAGTACGAAAAAATAGAGCTATTCAGCTCCAATTAGTAGTACATTATTAGCAGCAAAATCGTCCCTCCAAAAAGTGCCTCGAGTCCTAGCAAAGATAACACAATTTGTTCGCGCGAAATATATTAACGTTAGCTTCCGTTTTGATCACGAAAATCCTTCTTTCTTCCAGAAACCCTAGCTCCCCGAATCTTTATTCGGATCCCAGCCATATGCGAAGAAGAAGAAGCATCCATCAGTTCAGTGCAGTTCTCTACTGTGGAGGCGAAGAATATGGCGCCAAAACCCTAGATATCCGTAGGAATCTCCGGTCTCCGGCGTCATTTCGTCTCCGGTAAACTGTTAGAGTTAGGGTTTTTGGTGCCTAGAGGCTGGTGCTACTTCCAGTAATTCGCCATGAGTCCCATTCAGAATTTCGAACAGCACTCCCGCCATCTCGTTGAGTCTGATCTCAGTAAGGACTCTTCTTCACTCATCTGCGTGCTTTTTATTTGCCTACTGAGGTAGAATTGGCTCAACTTGTCTTATGCATCATGATCTCGTCTCGTCTGCCAAATTTCTGGGAAAATTTTAAGTTGTTTTGACTGTTTTAGCATAATGGTGGGTGGGAAATTTAGTGCCCTCCCTACCAGAGAAATAATTGTTCTCACTTTGAGTTCAGTAGCGTGATTGAGTTCTGTTTTTTATTTATTGTATTTATTTTGTTACTGAATTTCCCTAGCTTTCTCACTGCCAAAATGATAATCTTGATGCTAACGACTTCATTAATTTACATAAATAGTCTAATATAATGAATAGTTTGTATTTTCAAATTCACCCAACCCACAAAGTAATACGTTATGCTTATGCATTGCCATTCCTTCTCTGCTAAGTTTATGTGGAAATGTTAATGGATTATGATTGTATAGGTTTTATGACGAGTGGGAAAAACTCTACTTAACTATTGTACATTATGTTTCATTTCAGTTGATATATATACTCTTCTCTTCTTTTATTGTTAGAAATTGTCACCAGTCTCCTCACTGACCAAACAGATAAAGGGTATATTTATTAGTTTCTCTCCTGCAAATGGGAAACTAAACTTCTATGCTTTCTTGACATTGTTTAGTGAGTTTGTTTTAGTGAGTTTATTTATTTATTTAGTTTTGTTCAACTTTCTGAAACAGCCATTTCGGCGAGGCTTCAGATGGCCATGGAGGTTCGAGACAGCCTGGAGATTGCACACACAGCAGAATACTTGAATTTCCTGAAATGCTACTTCCGGGCATTCTCTCTAGTTCTACTGCAGATTACAAAGCCCCAATTTGTTGACAATCCTGAGCACAAGCTTCGGAACATCATTGTGGAAATCCTTAATCGCCTTCCTCACAGTGAAGTGCTCCGTCCCTTTGTTCAGGACCTTTTGAAGGTTGCCATGCAAGTACTCACCACAGACAATGAGGAGAATGGTTTAATCTGTATTCGCATTATCTTTGATCTTTTAAGGAACTTCAGACCAACACTGGAAAACGAAGTTCAACCTTTTTTGGACTTTGTTTGCAAGATTTACGAGAATTTCCGCTTGACTGTTAGTCATTTCTTTGAAAATGGGGCAGCAGGCATAGAAGATGTCAAGCCTATGGATATTTCTTTGGACCAGTCTATTACTCCTGGGTATGTTGCTGGTGGACAGCTTAATCCCAGTACCCGATCCTTCAAGATAGTCACGGAGAGTCCACTTCTGGTCATGTTTCTGTTCCAACTTTATAGCCGACTTGTTCAAACAAATATTCCCCACTTATTACCTTTGATGGTTGCTGCTATATCAGTTCCAGGTCCTGAAAAGTTTCCTCCCCATTTGAAGAACCATTTCATTGAGATGAAGGGTGCACAGGTTAAGGTAAGCCTATTTTATTTGTCATGACATTATTTCATTTTAACTGTTGCCTGCGAGAAATCAGAAATGAAGGTTCTATTCAAGTTAATGGTCTATTGGTTAAGTTTATAGCAGAGTTGTTTACTCACACACAATCTGTTCCTTGATATTGAAATACTGCTTTTTCCCGCTGATGGACCATACCATTTGGTGGGTCTCAAAGATTTATAGAAAGGAAATGTAGTATGCTTCGGGGATTATGTCAACAATACAGAAACCAAAACTATCAAAAAAAAATTGTCCCTATATTCTATATTGCACATTCTTTCTAAATAAAAATTCATCTTAACTGTGTGTTAAGTTTTCTCTTCTTATTTATTGCAGACCGTTTCTTTTTTGACTTACCTGTTGAAGAGCTTTGCTGAGTATATCAGACCACATGAAGAAAGCATATGTAAAAGCATTGTAAATCTGCTTGTTACATGTTCTGATTCTGTGTCCATCAGAAAGGTTGAAAGCCTTTGTTTCTTTTGTTTCATCTAAGATGTTTTCTCTTTCATAATGACTAATGAGACTTAGGCACGTTGGGTGCAGGAATTGCTGGTGGCCTTAAAGCATGTTCTTGGTACTGATTTTAAGAGAGGTTTATTTCCTTTGATTGACACCCTATTGGAAGAGAGGTAATGCCTTTGACGCTCCGGCAAAAAAAAAAAAGAACAGCCAAAAGTTGTCAAAAATATGCAAAAAGTCATTTTGGATGTTCTTATTTTAATAGTCTGTCAATATCATATTAAGTGAAATATATAGCTAATTCAGCAAGGAATGGAGAAAGGAACCCTCTAAATGCACACATAGGTTAGGAACAACATTAGTCCAAAAGAAGGAAAATTGGAGATTTATTACAATTCAAGAATGAAGAGAAGAAGTTGTTGGAAGTAACCATAATTCTATTGGATTTTGACTTGGGTGTTCTATATGTGCATCAGATGTGGAAGCTTATTTGTTGATCTCATAACCTAGTGATGTGACTTTTTGATGGAGACTTGATACCATCTAGTTTCAGATATATAGTGGTTCACTTGGAAGACATTTCTTCCGTATTATTGCATGTTAATCCTTCTTGAACGTTTGAGTTTTTATTGATAATATGATAAAATGGGATTTTATTTTCCATCAGGTCCACTGGTCTAAAAGAGATTTGTTTATGACTTCTTATGGTCCTGTTCATTGCCATCTCTTCATTTTTGTGCTGTCAAAGCTAGGCTAGCTGATTTGTTGACTACCCCTTATTCTTAATGTACCTTTTTGCACCATGTGTACATGCTCTAGTACTTGCATTTGCTTGCAAAACTCTTTCTGTTTCTATAGTTTAAAAGTTATTCTGCATTGTGTTTTTGCCAAATTCTTGCTCTTGCATGGCTATCTTTGGTGCTGAACCCAGAGTTCTGCTTTCGTGAGTACCTTAAATGAATGTGCACCATGATGTACTATTGTTGTTTAATGACCTTTTATTTTCTTCTTAAATTGTATTAGAGTTCTAGTTGGAACTGGTAGAGCGTGCTTTGAAACATTGAGGCCATTGGCTTATAGTCTACTGGCAGAAATAGTTCATCATGTTCGTGGGGATCTTTCCTTGTCACAGGTCATCCTCTGCTTGATAATGTTTGATTTATTATTTTCTTTTCCTATTTTCATTCCCTTGTTAATAAGGATTTAATATTTCTTCTTTTCACTAGTTGTTGAGAAACATTGTAGATGATATTTTCTCATTCTTTTACTGAGTTGTTTCCATTTGTTGCACATTTTACATGAAATTAAGTTCTTATTTTGTTATGTTGCTCTTTTCCACCCCTCTCCATAGTCAGTTGTGTAATCTATAAGGTCATCTACCATCGGTGTATATTTGCGTTGTACCTTCTGATGTTGAGAAGATTAGCTTTGTCCAAGTGCAATGCTAATTTACATTAAGACAGATTTTCTTCTTCTAATTTTAGTGTGAAGTTGTGCAGAGTAGCATCTAAATACTTTTTTTTAGATTAAGTATATGACCTTGTTGCTAGCTTTTTGACCATTGGCCTTCTTGCTCATCTTTCCTGCCTTGTATTTTACTGCACTGTTTTTGATCATTGACATCAATTATCGTTCAGAGTTCTATCATTATTCCGAGTTGTTGATGTACATACATACATACTCTGTGGGGTTGCTGTTATCCACTGCCGTTCCTTATTTATTTTCTGTTTACTGATACTTCTAGTATGCTGCAGTTATCACGGATTATCTACTTGTTCTCAAGTAACATGCATGATGCTTCATTGTCTCTCAACATTCATACGACTTGTGCTCGGTTAATGCTGAATTTGGTTCGTGTACTCTATTTTATAAAGGAAATTTTTTGTTGTTGCCTTAATTAGTTTTTCCTGTTTATCACATATTTAACCATTCAATCTGTGGTTGGTAATGTATTTAGAGCGTTTTCTGCAATTTTTGTTGGGTTCTAGGTGGAACCGATCTTTGAGAAGGGTGTTGACCAGCCATCCATGGATGAAGCACGGATTTTATTGGTTTGACTTCAATGCTACTATATTACTGTACACACTTGAGCTGGTGGATTTATAATCTTATTGTTGCTATGAGCCAATGATTTGTTTAAAATTTCTCTGTAGGGGCGAATATTGGATGCTTTTGTTGGGAAATTTAGCACCTTTAAGCGTACAATTCCTCAGGTAATCAACATTAACTCAAATAATAAGGTTCTCTCAATCCAATACATGCATTTTTGTGGTAATTTTGTCTTGCTTTATATGTTATGCTCTAATGGCGCATGATCTACAAGGGTATTCATTATAAAAATTTATTTGAAGCAACTATTTCTACTTAACTATGTTGTTACATATTGTTTACCTTTCTATTTATTAATTGTGTAGACATTTGATTGTACATAAGTCATGGTGTTATGGGAATTTATTAGTTCTTAATTTTCATTTTAATACTTCTGCAGTTCCATGTTATTGATGCATGCTGATATTTATTCCATACTGTTTGTGCTCTTCTAAAGTCTGCATGTTTATCTTTAAGTGTTTCTCTCTGGGTAGGAGAGACGAACTTGGACATCCAAACTATAGGAGACATCCATCCTTTTTTTTAATTAGACTACACACCCGTCCAAGCGTGCCTGATTACATTTATCTATTCTTGCTTGCTTTATGTGTTGCTGTTGATGTATTAGGCATTTAGACTAGTAGGGTTTGCGCTATGTTGTTAGTATTCTTAAGCTGTGTGGCCCTGGATTCCTTATCTATGTCTTGTCAAGTGAGAGGTATAATACAGCTCTGTGCCTTTGTGTTAGTATCCCTGTTATCCACTTTATCTAGCCATCATTTGTTTTCCATGTCCTGTTATTTCGTTTCCTTACTCGTTCTGTGCTTTATTTGTGATAGCTGTTGGAGGAGGGCGAGGATGGAAAAGATTGTGCTACACTGCGAGCAAAGCTTGAACTTCCTGTACAGGTTATTATGCCAACCTTCTTCTGAAATTACTTGATGTATGCTTGGCATATGTTGTTTCTATCTTTGATAAGATATATATGATCTGCTTCAATGATAGTTTCTTTCTATTTTATGGGTGCTTTAGTAATATTATTCCTAATTTCTAATTGCTCAAGTATGTAACTTAAACATGAATTTTTTATTCACCTTCTGTGCATAACCGGAGATCACTTAATTTGAAGTCTCATTTATTATTATTATTATTATTTTCATTTGTTTATATTTGTATATATGTTAGCTCCAAAAAATTGTAAGATTTATTGGTGAGTGAATGAAATCAAGCTATAAATTATGGTGTGTCTCTTGCAGTTGCTCAGGATGTTAGTAGCTTATTCGATCCTATTAATCTATTTTGACAAACTGTGGAAGAAACTTTTGATTTCTTTAGGGGCTTGTATGAACATTTCAACGTCATATTTCCAATCGGATTGTTTCACCCTTGGGATAAAAAAGATAAGAGTTCATAGGTGTATCTATTATCTATGAACAGGTTTATGCCATTGCCACAAGGTTTATAAGTAGGAGGATGCCATTTTTTCACCAGATCATTTGAACTTGCTGCTTATTTAATAGCGTTGAAATTTCACGTGTTTGTATTTCGTGAAGTGCTGATAGTATAATATAGTTCGATTGGCTTGAATGTGTTTCTACAAAAAATACAAATTATCGTTCTAGTGGTCATATTGCCTCAAACCGTTTCATTTCCATTTTGTTGAAGTATATCCCACATCGAAAGTATGTGAGGAAATTGATCGATTAATAAGTATAATGAAGCCTCCACCCATAAGCTTGAGCTTTTGGGTTGGACAAGGTTTTGACATGGTATCAGAGTTAGAGTACCACATCGAATAGATGTCAGTCACAACACCAGCTTATATAACAAGTATGAGCCTGTACCTATAAGTTCGAGCTTTTAGGTGGGTCGGGCCTTAACATGGTATTAGAGCCTGGTTTGGCCCACGACCCGTTTGTCACCTCCACTCTGTGGTCTCCGGTCCATATGCAGATGTCCTGTTATGGCCCACGTGTGGAAGTCCAGTCCTACACGTGAGGGGGAGTGTTGAAGTGTATTCCACATCAAGGTCGGGCCTTAACATATTGCAAATTTATTGTTTAGAAGAGTCTTTAGACTATAGATATTAGGAACTAATCTTTATTTTATCTCTTCTCTACATTGTCATATACTCCTGTTACTGTATCTATTTTATTCCACAAAGTAAAGCCACTTTGTTCTGTATTTTGGCCCTTTTCCTTTCTTTAATCTCCACATGTGATCTGGTTGCAGGCAGTTTTGAATTTGCAGGTTCCTGTAGAACATTCAAAGGAAGTAAGTGACTGTAAGCATATGATTAAGACTTTGGTCATGGGTAATTAATCTTTTCCTTGCTTATTTGTTCTTTTTGTGCTAGATGTTACCACGTATAACTAAGTTAAGTGTTATCCACCTACACTTGTCTTATTACCGTGCCAATAAAATTTCCTGAAATGTGTTTCTTGTAAGTGGTTAATTTTTTTCTTATGCTGGAAGATATTTATTTGTGTGGATTGTTAGGAATAAAGACTATAATTTGGAGCATCACTCATGCACATGTCCCCCGATCACAGGTTTTCCTTCTCTCTGACATGATTGTTATTACATGTAGATATGGGACATATGACCATTATTCACTCATCATGTTTCCAAATGTTTAGGTTTCTCCATCCACACAAGGAACATATCCGCAAGTTACATCATCATCTAATCCACCAAAACAACCATCTTTCAAAGGGTTGAGAGAAGATGAGGTACTTTATTTACTATGTTTTTGCATGGTTTTCTCCACATATTATCATGGTCTAACTTTATATTTGATAGGTATGGAAAGCCTGTGGAGTATTACGAAGTGGTGTGCATTGCTTGGCTCTCTTTAAGGAAAAAGATGAGGAAAGGGAAATGGTCCATCTCTTCTCTCAGATTTTGGCTATTATGGAACCTCGAGATCTCGTGGACATGTTCTCGTTGTGTATGCCAGAGCTTTTTGATTGCATGATCAATAATACTCAACTTGTGCTTATATTTTCTACTCTCTTGCAAGCAGCTAAGGTATACCGTCCATTTGCGGATGTTCTAGTTAATTTCCTCGTAAGCAACAAACTTGATACTCTGAAACATCCAGATTCACCTGCAGGAAAATTGGTATTGCACCTTTTCCGGTTTATATTTGGTACTGTACCAAAGGCTCCTGCAGATTTGGAGCGTATTTTACAACCTCATGTGCCTGTTATCATGGATGTCTGCATGAAAAATGCTACTGAAATTGAAAGGCCACTAGGTTATATGCAACTTCTGCGCACAATATTTCGAGCTCTTGTAGGATGCAAATTCGAGCTTCTACTACGGGACCTTATTCCATCCCTGCTGCCCTGCCTAAATATGTTACTGGCCATGCTAGAAGGTCCAAATGGGGAGGATATGCGAGACCTTCTATTGGAACTCTGCTTGACTTTGCCCGCGCGCTTAAGTTCTTTGTTACCATATCTTCCCCGGTTAATGAAACCCCTTGTATTGTGTCTTAATGGGAGTGATGACCTAGTAAGTTTGGGTTTAAGGACTCTTGAGTTTTGGGTTGATAGTCTAAATCCTGATTTTCTGGAACCCAGTATGGCCAATGTTATGTCAGATGTGATTCTGGCCCTATGGTCTCACCTGAGGCCTGCACCCTATCCTTGGGGTGGGAAAACTTTGCAACTCCTTGGTAAGTTAGGTGGTCGTAATAGATGCTTTCTCAAAGATCCCCTTGCACTTGAGTGTAAAGAGAACCCTGAGCATGGACTTCGCTTGATTCTTACATTTGAGCCAGCTACCCCATTTTTGGTGCCTCTGGATCGATGCATTAATCTGGCTGTAGCTGCTGTGATGCACAGAAGTCCTGACATGGATACTTTCTATTGGAAGCAGGCCCTTAAGTTCCTTCGTGTATGCTTGTCTTCTCAGCTTAATTTGCCAGGGAATGTTACTGATGAGGGATATACGCCTAAACTAT
Organism: Erodium texanum; assembly: GCA_036897725.1. Lineage (NCBI taxonomy): Eukaryota > Viridiplantae > Streptophyta > Magnoliopsida > Geraniales > Geraniaceae > Erodium > Erodium texanum. The sequence continues at coordinate 8,746 of JAYMSW010005415.1, forward strand.
TGTCTAATTTATTAGTTTCTCCAGTGGATTCATCTTTATGGCGATCCGAGATATCAGATGTAAAGGTTAGTTATTCTGCACTACAATTTCTTACAACTCATTGCACAAATTGCAGAAAGTATAACAAGTTAAACAAATGATGTACTGAAAGATGCATTTTTCAGTGCGATGAGTGCCCCTAGTTATGCGGTTGAAGAATCTATTTATCTGACAATAAAATGCTTGGTCAATTCATTGACTTTTATGTATTATCACTGCAGGGTGACTTGGGTGTAAAGACAAAAACCCAACTTATAGCAGAGAAGTCTGTTTTTAAGATTCTGTTAATGACTGTTATTGCTGCCAGCGCAGAATTGGATCTTCATGAACCTAAGGATGATTTTATTGCCAATGTCTGTCGACATTTTGCTATGATATTTCATATTGATCAGTTCTCAAGTAATACTTCAATAGGAACTTCTACAGTGGGAGGTTCAGCGATTTCAACAAACGTTACTGTCAGTTCAAGGACAAGGCACAGTAGTTCTAATCTGAAAGAGTTGGACCCACAAATATTTTTAGATGTGTTAGTAGATGTGCTGGCGGATGAAAATAGGCTCCATGCTAAAGCCGCTCTTAATGCACTAAATGTATTTGCTGAAACACTTCTATTACTTGCACGTACTAAACATGGTGACGTTCTAATGTCAAGAGGCCCCGGTACTCCTATGACGGTCTCTAGTCCATCAATGAATCCTGTCTATTCACCACCACCAAGTGTCCGCATCCCTGTTTTTGAGCAGCTTCTACCCCGTCTTTTGCACTGTTGCTACGGAAGCACATGGCAAGCACAGATGGGAGGTGTCCTGGGACTCGGTGCTTTGGTCGGAAAGGTTACTGTTGAGACCTTGTGCCAATTTCAAGTAAGGATAGTTCGTGGTCTGATATATGCTCTTAAGCGGCTTCCTGTTTATGCTAACAAAGAGCATGAAGAGACAAGTCAAGTGCTTACTCAAGTTCTTCGTGTGGTAAATAATGTTGATGAAGCAAACAGTGAACCCCGCAGGCAAAGCTTTCAGGGAGTCGTTGAATTTCTTGCTTCAGAGTTGTTTAATCCCAACGCATCTATTGTGGTCAGGAAGAATGTGCAATCATGTTTGGCTTTTTTGGCTAGTAGGACTGGCAGTGAGGTGTCTGAGCTGCTTGAACCTTTGTATCAACTAATGCTTCAGCCTCTAATTATGCGGCCGCTCCGATCAAAGACTATTGATCAACAGGTAAACCACATTGCTAGTTTTCATTTAGAAAATTCTCTGTTTGCCATGCTAAATTAAAATG
>JAYMSW010005416.1:0-10062 GCA_036897725.1 Erodium texanum
TACAATAGTTAAGCTACACCCAAGCATTATGAGATCACAAAAGAGCAAATGCTGACGATTTGTACTCTACCTGCGCGTCTACAATAGTTAAGCTACACCCAAGCATTATGAGATCACAAACCTGTCATTCGGACAGAACCTGTCAAAAAATCCTTAATCAGTGCTAATGATGTCTGAAGAAAAAAAAAATCAACTAAACTCTTCATAATCATCATGTCTATAATAAATATCTACTTTAATCAATTACAGGTAAATATCAACATCAACATGTTCTCTTTTTCTTTATTGTGTTGGTGAAAAGTTTCTTCATCCAACAAAAATGTACTTAATAAGGAAGGCATCTATGATAAATTCAGACAGAAGCATCTTCTTATTCTTCAAGAACATTCTGTAAAAACCAGTTCTTTTAAGAAAGACATTGATCGATCTAAAGACTTGATTATTCGATATTAAATCGATCCAAAATATGAACATTTAAAATTAAATCCAATACAATATACCAATAATTGTAAAGAAAATGAATCTAAAAACACCATACTGACCTAGAGAGCAGAGAGCTTGAGAGCCACCACTGCACTAGGTCACTTCACTCACTAGCATATACCAGACTTGTGCAGGATGTGGACCCTTAACTAATTGATAGGACCCCTACAGTTCAGTACATATACGGTTTGGCTTCCCTTTCTAATACGATACCTTTAAGGATAAAAGGGCATGATGATGGCACAAAAGTATTTCGATCTAGACGAGAATCCGATGTTTTAGAGTCAATCTTGATGTCTTCTATTTAATGGAGATAAGGTTTTATAGTTTAAGGGTCGGGCCAGGCAATGTTTCTTAGGGAGAAACATTGCATGGCCCGTATTTATATGATGTGAGACTCAAAACTCACATGCGGATCCCTTTAAGCCCTAAGCCCAAACCGCATTGCATATTCACATGTTGGCCCATTTGAGACACTACTTTGATCTCCTTAGATTTAGCCCACAGGTAGATGAAAACCCATGATACAAATTGGACATCATCTTGACATAAAAGACTAATCCATCAAACCATGTGTCTTACTATATAGAACTATTCATTTATCCCATATTTATCTGAAATGAAACTCAAATTGACACATAGATTCTAACATTATTCAACTTTACTAGCAAAACATTGGCTAGCTTCTAGTAAGCCTATAGAAGAGACCATATTTAAAAGAGAGAAGTAGAGGACCTCACCAGTACTTTGGCTGGTCAGTAAATGAAGTATTAGAGGTTCCTTCTTGGTCAGGAAAGATGAACATCCAACTATAAAAAAGAACCTGTCAAAAGTAATTGAAAAAGAACACATTCAGTCACCTGATCCTAAACAAATATGGTCTCAAAAGAAAGTACATGGACACAATCTGAATAAAATGGAATAACTAATTCATTACATATATGCATGATTCGAAACCAACTAAGATTTATAATATTGTGTATTGAATAATATCAACATCAGATACTCTAATCTATATTATCATTCTCAGCATCTACACAGATTTCACAACCATCAAACCATACGCCATATGACTTTAAATTCAAGACAATAATTTAACTGTAATCACACAGCTTCATAATTGGAGCTGAGAACTCTTACTTTCTTCAAGGAATTTGACCATGGCATATATGCCTTTGTGCCTGAAAGTTCCATTATATCCTTTTTCCTGAATGGAATCAGAAATTTGAAAAATAATGTTCAATAAGGCAATGCCAAATAGTCATTGTAAACTTAAACTGATAACCATAGAAATGCAACTCTCTATGTAGAATCATTGTTAATCCAACTATTGAACAGATCTAGATCCTACAATTTGCAGTAATCAATGAACTTCATATGTAATCCACCGTCATTGGCATGTGAGACAAAACAAAATATAAGGATCGACCTCTTTGAATAACAAATATAAAGCAGTGACGCAAACCACTAAAGCCCCCACCAGCTACTAAGCTAGGGTCATCAATATCGGTAGAGCTTTGGGAACATGCTCTGTTGCAGGAGCTTCAAAATCCTAACAAAAACCATCAAACAATACAGTACAAAGGGAAAAGCCAAACATAACTCAACAAGAGGCTAGGCTTCAAAATCTTAACAAAAAGACATCAAAACAATACACTACATAGTGACAAGCCAACATAAGTCAACAAGAGACTAGGCATCAAACTTACCATTTTTGCTGTTCTCTGATTTCCATCTCTCCTAGCCAACCACTTTGCGTGAATTGAATGGTTTTCTTCATTTTGATTTGCTGGGCAAGCCTCTACTGTTCCCTTGACATCTGGTGCTTTCTCTTTCACATGCTTCAGTGGTTCAGCCTCCCAAACGATCTCTCCCTCCTCCACCCTCACTTCCATAACATGAAATTATAAACTTAATACCACCGATAAAATGCTTAAATGAGTAGGAATTCATTCAATCAAGGCTTCAAACCCAACAAAGTACCTCAAAAAGAACTAAAGTAAGCTGAAACTTCGAAACATCTCACTCTAACACAACTACCACACACATCACACTTCCCTTTCCCGTACTCTGAATGATTAAGATACACTTGTTACTGAGATAAAGGATTTGGGTGTTGATCTTCTCTGTCAGTCCAATCAATGTGAACCCAATTTACTAAACCTAGTATAAGAACTTGACAATGTATTCATACGAGCTCAATTGCCATTGTTTTTACATGGCATCTCTTTCCCACTTAATTGACACAAACAAAATTCAAATCTCTGCAGCAAATGCTTAATTCTCATTTCTCAGCCAAACCAAACGAAACCCAATTCAAATCTCATCCACCAACCGACAAAGAGCCCCCAAACATACCCAATCAACAAAAGCAACGTTCTAAATCTTCCTTAGAGCCACAAAAAGGACACGAGGCTTACAGGTCGAACAAAGCCACGCCGACGAGATCCACTGGCGGAGAAGTAACTCATCCCAGCACAGAACCCGAGGATTGTGAAGCCGCTGCATAATCTATACCCTCGCGCACAAATCAGAATCACAAAACACACACACATACAGATACAGATAAATACGGAATATGAAGAAGAAAGGAGTGGACAGAGAATGTTTACGAGTATCAGTACCTCCCATTTATGGCGGTGGAGCTCTTGCTCAGCCTTCTCCACGGCGGCGCTTCCCATAGCGGTTGCGATTGTCGCGAGAAATGAAATGAATTTTTGGGCGCGACGGAGACGAGAAAGAGACTTTGGTCAGAGAGTGAAGAAGAGAGCGAGAACTATATATTTTAAATTAAATTATTTATTTATTTATACTAATAGTTTGGGCCTACTTGTATCTGTAAACATGGGCTTCATATTTTGGGCTTTTAGCGTAAAGAATACACATAACGAGCCCCTTATTGAGCTCTCTGGACCTATCCACTTCAAATATGTTATGGCCAAAGAAGTGTGATACAAAATTAAATGTGGTAATTATTGATTAACTCCTAATCCTCTCTGGTTTTCAAAACAAGAGAGCTCTCATTTTCAACCAAAACGTAAGTAAGAAAAGCAAAGTCAAGACCATTTTTGAAGAATGAAAAGTGGGAAGAAGTTACAATTTGTGTATTTTATTTTTTTAATTTCATTCAACATATTTCAAACGTTTCGAAATAAAATATAAAACAATTTCATTTATAACGAGTATTATTACGAATTTATAAAGATGTTATGGAAATGAAGGATAACGTACTTTTCTTAATCAATTATCCCTAATTCAAATTTTATTTCGACAATCTTTTAAGTTTTCTCATCTCATTTTAACCTAATCTTATTAACTTTTGGATATGAAATAACAGAAAATATCTTTGCTATTTCACACTCAAAAGTCAATAAAATTGGAGTACAATAAAACTATTAAAAAAAAACAAAAGAATTATTAAAAAAATTAATCTTACCCATAAGCAGTTAAGAATATTACATACTTAAAGGTAATTGAAATGAATTCTCTCGAGAAATTACTTCACACTTTTTTTCTATAATAACACATAAATACAAACCACACTTTAAATTCTCCTATTGTCACGAGAGATATAAACAATAGAGTTGAAACCAAACCCTCATGGGGATCATTTCTTTTTTTTCAAAAAATATCCTTGACTTTATTTTATAAGAAAAGAATTCATAAATACCAAAAAAAAGAAATTTAATTAGACTTAGAAAACAGTTTGTCAAAAACATTTTGATTATGTGTGGAAAAAAAAGTTTAGTAGATGTAAAAAAATCTTTAAAAAAAGAGAAAAAAACTATTATAATGATGAAAAAAATAGTATTTTTAAAATCACGACCAATCATTTTTTCATCATTTTTTTTTACGAAAATAGTACCAATAGTTTTTTGAAAGTTTAAGTGGTTGTAAGTCACGTTTTAAAATTAAAAATAATTATATAAAAATAACATATATATAGAGTATTTAAATACTTATTTGCAATTAACTCGTAGAGAATTACTTTTGTCTATATATATATATATATACTCCTAACACATTAACCCAAAAGAACTATATAATTTTTTGATAGTTTAAATAGATATAAATAATATCTTAAAGTTAGGATAATTTCATACAATACGTTATAATGACTAGCAATTAACTCATAAAAAATGACTTTTACGTGCTCTCTCTATATATGTATGTACATATTCCTAACACATTAACACAAATCACACTTTTTCTCCATTGTATAAAAAAAAAGCCATCAATGGAGTTGAAGCGCAAGAACCAAACCCTATTGTTGTTCCTCTTCCTCGTACCCATGTTTGTGCTATCAACAACATCTGAGTCAGACGAAGCTAATTTGATCTTCAAATACCCGAGAACATACATGAACGTCGCGAACTTTTTAAGCGATTCTTCGTCCATATCCATTCGTTGCAGGTCCAAAAACAACGACATTGGTCGAAAACTAGTGCCCGCTTCACAATCCTACAAGTTCAACTTCAGACCTAATTTTTTTATCTTCAACACACTCTTCTACTGCGACTTGTCGACCCGTTTCGGGTCGCTAAGGTTCGATGCGTATAAGGAATGGAGAGACCTCAAAAAGAGGTGCATACATGTTTGCTATTGGGAAGTGAGGAACAATGGTGTCTTGGGGTATGATGGACATAGGGTCCATGATATATTCATTCCATGGAGTAAGTGAACAAGAATTAGGTTATGTTTTATGTGACAAATGTAATAAAGAATGCATCATAATTCAGATATAACATATCGTTATCGATAATATGATCGATTTAGTTATTCATTGTGTTTCTGATTCATATCAACAAGCATAATGGGAATGTTTATTTCGGACGATAACTCATACGTGGGAACATAAAATCAATATGGATCGTTAGAACATATCAAGGCTAGCTCAGTGGTTAAGAGAGTTATTTATCAAGAATCGAATCCTGATCGGGACAATAATGTTATTATTTGCGATTGTTTATCCCGTTGACCAGAGAAATTATTATCCTCAGAAAGCGTAGAGTAAAACTAATATATCTTGATAGTTGATATATATGGTAAAATTTTCTATTAAAAAATATCATTAGATTATACAATCCAATAACCCATATGATTCCTTACCTGAAATATTATACACTAATAATTTTGGTACACAATGTTAGAATACCTGAATCGTAAAAAAACTGTTTTTTTATCTTCATATTTATTGTGTATCCATATTTTTTTACCACCATAGATATCAACTTATAGTGGTTTTTATGAAAATTTCAAGTGATGGCATTGCGAAGAGAATTAAAATAGGGGTTTTTATGAAAATTATGATTCATTAAAATATTATTATTATGACCACCGATATTACATTTTTAATTTTGTAAAAAAAACGTAATAGATTTGAAACATTGAGTATTGAAAAAAAAAAACAGTTTCAATGGTAGAAAACCTGTCTTTATATTTCATTGTTTTGTAACAAAAAATTTATCCTTTAAAAATTAAAAATAATATTTATCACATTTATAAATATTTCAATTAATAGATACTCGACCAGGTAACTTTGCTTCAATTATCAGCAAAAAAAAAATATTGGAAGCACAGAAAATAAAAATATAGATAAGCTAATAAGGATCAGATAGATTTGGATTCATATCATCAACTTATAATTAAATAAAACAAGTTTGACTCTTGATTTAGATTTAGATCTAACCAATGCCACACCTTAAATTTAGGTTAGGCTGGCTTCTATTTATTTTAATAAGTCAAGTGTAAAATTAAAATTAAACTATTTGATGATCCTACAATCATGGCCTCATTAAGGCTCCCCATATGCATGCACATATAAAATACAACCAAAACATATAAAAAACAATTAAATACAAATGATATATCCTTATTTCTAGTTTAAGTTGACTCTTGCAACGTGACACAATTAAATAGGGTAAGACTATAATAATGATAAAACTTATCGTCGAGTTTTAACACAAACCACGTAATTAATTAGTGTTAATTATAATGAATGTTCTATGTATACGTAATTACGAGTTTTAACATAAACAGGTTGACACATTAACCATTCTATTGCTTTTTGAGTTAATTAATATTTTTTTCTTGTTATATTAAAGTTTTAAACATTTATCCTTGATATCTTCTTTTGAAAACTGAAAAAAGAACAGCATAATATCAAATTCGACGTCGAGATTCTCATAATCTAATAATTATATTTGTGTATACACAAAAACATGCGGGGGGAAAAAGGAGAGACATACGAGAATAGGCATAAGAAGATAAAGGTAGTTTGGGATTTTTAAAAATAATTATCATGAGCATATACATGACCTGACAATTAACAATGTTCAGTCTGTTTCGTATGCATGTGATACGTGTTGATGTATAGTTATAGTCATATATCAGAAAATAAAAAACAATATAGTCACATATATATAACCCGCTTTTTTTTTTATGTATTATATAAATATGCTATTCAAAAATCTCAAATACAATATTGATCCTTACAATTCTTGAAATTAACAAAATAAAATCATAATTTATCTTCAATCTTACAATATTTCTAAGGAGACCTATTTTGCTGCTGAATAGGTTTATTGGTTGGTGCCGACAGAGACTCCAAGATCCAATTGTTGTTGCTGCTCGAGCTCTCACCATTGTTGTTTGAACCATTTTGGTGGCTTTCTTTGTTAATAAAAGATGTTATTGCAGCCGCCACAGCAACCCTAAACTTAGGATCCGAAGCAATGGCACTCACATTGTCTCCAACAACATTGTTGTTACTTCCATTTTGATGATGTGACATGTTGTTCCAAGTGAAACTCGGTGGTTGCAATGAAGAGTTCGAGCTTGGTAGGACCTTGTTGTTCTCGATGTTGTTGTTGTTAATTAACGGGTTTCTGGGATTCGAGGAGGATCCGATGTTCATGTGATAGGGAAGAGAGGGATCCGAGAAGGGGTTGCTGGAGTCGACAAGCATGAACGAGGCTGTGCCGGCACTTGTTGTTGAGGCCATGGCCGTAGCACCCACCGGGAGGGGATGGTTGTGGGTTCCTTCGTAGGTTGTGATGAGGATCGACATGTCCTCTAAACATCTTTGCACCTGTAATCACAACCCAAAATGAATAAACGAAACGGGTTTCAGTCATTTCTCGATAAAAACAACATATATGATTCACGTCGTTCAAACTTAAGGGTAAGTGAAATATCTAGAGGCCTGTTGACTATTGGAAAACGTTGTTAGGATGACGCAGGTTTTGTACCGCCCAAGCAGATTACTGTGTCCCCTAGGCCAAGGTGGACCCTGCCAAATTTAAATAGGTCGGTTGCTTATCACCGAAATCAAAATGATGCGTCACCCTAGTCTGCTCATGACGCATCATTTTGGCTGCATAGCTCAAGTACTATGGTCGATACAATGCAACGTAACAATTTTGACGTTCTAGTGGCCCAGGGACACAATAATTTGTCCGCGTCACCCTGACTTCTACTTACGTTATGCAGTATACTCCTGCATCGCCCAAATAGCAACCAAGACGACTTAACTCTTTATTCCCACGTCGTCCTACCAACAAACCGACATAGTGGTTCACTGATAGGGGTGCAAACTCGTACGACCACTCAAATTCATCCAAAAGGCTTAGACTTGATAGGTAAAAATTCTGAAACACTTATCAAACGATATAATATGCACCTGTTTCCTAACAGGGCATCCTGGGGCCACAGTGCAACGATAATAAGCCCGCGGGCACGGGTTTCCTTTCGCAATCTTCTGCCCATATTTCCTCCATTGACACCCATCATTCATCTATAACACAAATTAACCCAAGAGCCATCAAATAAACATCATATAATCAAACTTCTAATAACCAAGTTAACAACTATAGATTAGTAACACTTACTGTAGCAGCTTCACACTTTGCCCTAACCGAAACCCTAGCTTTCCTATTGTGTGGAGAAGAAGCAACACCATGGCTCAAAATTGGGCCCACTTGCTGCTTAATATTGTGAGCCATAGAGTTACTTATTGCAAACTCAACGTCCTTATGATCTTCTTCTCTTTCATGGCTGCTTTGAAGCCTCAATGAGAGCCCAAACTCATCAATATTGTGCCCTTCTCCTAATTTCGAATTCGAAGGTGAAGAAGATGGTCTTACGTTATTGATCTCCAAAGTTCTTGGATTAAGAATCGCTTCTCGATCATTACCATTGTTGTTGTTGTCGTGAAGTGACAGAAATGATTGAGAAATGGTCTAGACCAAAAAAGAAGAAGTTCATAATCAACATTTAAGGAACTATACATTAAACACATGGAACAAAAGTAACAAAAAATATTATCGTACCTTGTCGTTTTTGTTTTGTTGGATGACTGAGAATTTCATCTGAAGATCGTAGTAATCTTTCATCGTTTGCTCCACGACCTTCCTTAAAACTATGTTTTCTTCCTTCATTCTCTTCATCTCCTTCTCCAACGCACATACCTTGTACAAACACGAACAACACGTACGTAACGTAACATAGTATCAGTCTGAGTCTCGTGTACTGTCTTCTCTTCTGGGTCAGATTCAGAAACCTTGTAAAAAAAACTCGTTACCTGCTCGTTTTTTGTAGGGGTTTTTGCATCCTTTTCTTCTGCTTCATCGTCTTCTTCAACATCGTCGTGTTCTTGGTTTCCATCTCCATCTAGCCTCAATGAGAGGTCGATTTCCATGGTTTCTCTCTCTTCTTCTTGTTTGTGATCCATGGAGAGGTCTTGGGGAAGAAGATGCAAGAAAGTGATGCTTTTGAGGCAGCACCAAAGTCAATACCGAGAAGTATAACTAGACACTCAAGGACGCATCTAAGGTTTGACTTTACAGAAGAAGAAAAATAAATTATGTATTTAGCATCTTATTACTTGTGTTTATATATTTAAACATGCACGACACTTCTGCAAAAATAAATAAATATATATAGGAATTAAATAGTTGGCCAGCTTTGCATTATTTGTTAATATCCCATAATTGCACCAATCTCGCTTTATGAAATGACGATAATGCCCTTCTAAAAGGGCACTTTTGATCTTAGTGGGGATTAGGGTTACGCAATTAATTATGTAATTCATTATCAGCGACTTTTGTAAACTTTAATCTATATATGTATTATCGAATGATACTAATTTAACTAATTTTTCCCATTTTATTAATTTAATGAACTATTTTGATTCGAATATAACAAATAAATAAATCAAACAATCAGAATATTTAAATTAATTTTTCTTATTGAAAATCTATTAGGGCAAAGCTAACACGGCATCGCTGACCTGTGTTAGCGCTATCATAAGTGTTGGTGATGCAGTAACGTTGGTCGGCACCGGTCCAGCACCGTCTCCCCGCGAGGAGCCCATGCCAACGGAGCGCAGACCAAAGGGACACGCTGAGCTAGCGTCGACTCATTAGCTTTTTGTTTTGTAAACTTTTTATTTAATAAAAAATATTAAATAAACTTTTAGCACCAGTGCAGACTCGTCGATGCATTAACCTTATTTTCGTTCAATACTATGCTAAAACCACCCTAAGACCCCACCTGATCCAACATGAAACCGCTGATACT
>JAYMSW010005417.1:0-10062 GCA_036897725.1 Erodium texanum
AGGTCTGCGGCGGTTTCTCGACGTTGGTCGGGGCAGTGGCCAGGCCAATCCCGAAGCTCCGGCCGGTGGCCTTCAACATCACTGATTTTGGAGGGGTTGGGGATGGGGTTACTGTTAATACGGCGGCGTTTGAGAGGGCTGTTTCTGCTATCTCGAAGCTGGGCAGGACAGGCGGTGGCCAGCTCAATGTGCCTGCTGGGTATTGGCTCACGGGTCCTTTTAATCTTACCAGTCATATGACTTTGTTTCTTGCCGAAGATGCTGTTATACTGGGGATTCAGGTGAGTTTTACTCCTGTTTTCATCTATATTCAGTTGTAATGTTGGATTATTAGATTTGCTTTTTTGTAATTGCATATGAACTTGCTTAATTTAGTGACATTGTGATTGTAGTGTTACTACTAGTGAAAGTAGTATCCCTGTCAGTTTCTACTCTGGGGTGCTTGAGATGGATGTCATTTGGATGCACCTGATTAAGAGAAAATCCATATATTTTGCTGGTTGCATTGTGTTAGTCTTGTGTGATAACAGACTGCTATTTGTTGCATATGGTAAATATGGAGCCCGTGTTTGATGTGCAACAACTGTTGCATTGGATTCATGAAGGCAATGGGTGTAGGCCGGTGGGAATTAGTAGTCATTCCAGAACTTGTTTAGTGGTCTGTTATGGATCCTGCATTTTGTTGGAGTGAAGACATTGCGTAAATGATTGATATATTTGGTTTATAGGTTTTGCTTAGAAACAGTTGCAGTATACGGGGATCTGTGGTTGATTGTGTTAATGATTGATTATATGCTAGAAGCATCACCTTTTCATAATATAAGGTTACAAGTTTATGACTATCATTAATATAACAACTGGGCATGTATTTGCAGGCATATTTGTTGGCCAATGGGTTATCTATCTTGATCATAAGATGTTTGGAATTTTCTTAGTACTTGGATTCTTCACATTTAGCTCCTGGTTTTGCCATTTTTGTGTGTGTGTTTGACCACTGGTGCCATTCTTGCTTCTCTTCAATCCATATTTACGCTACATTTAAAAGTTTCTTAAAACATATACAGATTTCTTGTTCCCATAAATTTTCATTTTTACTAATTATTCTTGTAAGCTTCCAATATGTTAATGCTTGTAAAGGCCATATCGGCAACTCCTGTTGCAATAGTATTGATTGACCTTGCAATCAAGTAGATGTCTTCAGGTATAGTCAAGTCATCTAAGATAATAGGAAACATAGAAAATCTTAACAAATGATATGTTCTGGAGACAATAAGATGCCACACCTGTTTCCTAGGTTACCCTCAGTCTAGACCATGGACTAGAGTGTACATTGTAGTCATATCTGATATACCTTACTTGTTTTATAAGACTTGTAGATCTGCTGCATATTTTACAGAGAACTTTTTTGTATTGCTTAGGTTAAGATTTGGGCTTCAGCCACTATTTTTTTACTTGACTCTTTATATAGTTAGCCAGCTTGTAGTTATTGAGCTCTGATCTCCTGTAACATTTGACAGGATGAAAAGCTATGGCCTCTGATGCCTCCATTACCATCATATGGCCATGGGAGAGAGCATGCGGGACCTCGATATGGGAGTTTAATCCACGGTCAGAAACTCAAAGATGTTGTCTTAACAGGTTAGTTGATGATCATCATCTTTCTCTGCTGTGTTCAGTTTATTCCTGAATTATACTATTTGCTCCATAACATAAGCCTTGATTTGGTAGGTAATTGACGTGATATGCACATTGCTCTTGGTTTTTGAAATTGTGCTTCACTTTACTCCCTAGTTTTGTAACCCTTTTATGGATTGTAGTGTTCAATAGAATCAAATGTTTCGTGACTTGGTTTAGTTCTGTTTTTGCAGGCCATAATGGTACCATAAATGGGCAGGGTCAAACATGGTGGAAAAAGTATCGCCGAAAACGTCTGAACCACACTAGAGGCCCACTTGTACAAATCATGTGGTCAAGTGACATTGTGATCTCTAACATAACGCTGCGTGATTCTCCATTTTGGACACTGCATCCATATGACTGCAAGAATATTACAATCAAGAAGGTTACAATTTTGGCTCCCATATTTGGGGCCCCAAACACTGATGGAATTGACCCTGGTAAGTTTCTTTTGCCAAAATAGTTATCTGCTTGTGGAATACATGATGTTGCTATGCAAAATGACTATTCTTTTACCCACCCATTTTCTGTAGGCGTAGTCAGTATCTGTATCGATCCAAACTGCAAATGTTTGCATCAAAATTATGACATGATTAGTTTTCCAAGTATAGACTAGAAAAAAGGGGTAAAAAGTTCAAAATTATGTGATTGGTAATTAAGACCAAATGTAATGTACCTCTCCGTTGTAGAATTTCTATAACCAACTAAACCAGTGAGATAGATAATTAGGAGAAATGGTTAATACATTTAAGCTTATAATAACCACATTTAATGCTTGATACATTTAAATGAATGTTTTTTTTGAAAATACATTTAAATGAATGTTGTTGATAGCTGTTCTACTGAATACATACCTAAAATGCATGTTCCTGTTTCTTTCCTTTCCCTCCCAATCCAATTGCCTTACTATGAGCTCTGAAAGTTGAGAATAGGTCCAGTCCTTTTTGTTTCATTGTTTACTTCATTCCATTATTATTCTTTTCTTCTCCAAAGTTATTCTTAAATTATTCAATTAAGAATATCAGAACATTGTTAAAAAATCGTATTGTAGGATTCAAGCTCTAAACTTTTATTAAGCATTTATCCCTTTCCATATTAAAATTTACAACTCCTTTTTTTTTTCTTTTCTGGCATTCACAGATTCGTGTGAGGATATGGTAATCGAGGATTGTTACATAAGCGTAGGAGACGATGCAATTGCTATAAAGAGTGGATGGGATCAGTATGGAATTGCTTATGGACGCCCTTCAGCAAACATTCTCATCCGTAACCTTGTTGTTCGCTCTATGGTCAGGTAGAACTCTTATCTATTTGCTTCCACATAGCACGCGTGCTTCTTGCCATGATATGTAAGGGAATGCTATTTATGATTGCAGCATGTGTAGCTTGTTTTAATGTGCTTACCTTCTTGGGATAATGGCAAAAAAGTACCATATACTACAATTTTTTTGCAGGTTGGTACACTTATCTATATATCGTTGCGGGTCGTGGCCCTAAACTTGTATTTTGTGTTACTTTGTATCAATTTGTTCCAAAATGATGATTTTGCCCTTGAAATTTTAAATTAAAATTGAAAAGTAAAAAAAAACACACAATCAAATATTTTTGGTTTTCAAATTCTTCTATCATGATTAAAATTTTCATTCTACTAAACTAGTCGAGTTAATCAAACTCTGGACTTTTTTGTTTTTTACCTTTTGAATTCATTTTTTTAAGGGCAAAATTGTCATTTTAGAACAATTCGACACAAAGTGCAACAAAATAAAAGTTCAGGGCCACAACCAGCAAAACTATTTGAAGATTAGGATACCGACCTGCAAAAAGTCGATAGTTCATGGTAATTTTTTTGCCATTATCCCTACCTTGTTTATGCCTGAGCAATGCATCACTAGGATCTGAGCTGTGAACTTGCTTTTGACATTGGTGTAAAATTGATGAATGTGTGAGTCTTGCAACAACAATCAGTTCCATACTGTTACCTCAGTGAAATTTCACATTGCTTCGAATAGTAATTGACATACTTCTTGGCTGAATCATGCAACAGCGCTGGCATATCAATAGGCAGCGAGATGTCCGGTGGGGTATCGAATGTGACCGTTCAAAATGTCCTTGTGTGGAACTCAAGACGAGCAGTTCGGATCAAGACTGCCGCGGGGAGAGGTGGGTATGTTAGAGACATTCACTACCGTAACATAACATTTGAGAATGTGAGGGTTGGGATTGTCATCAAGACAGACTACAATGAACACCCTGATAAAGGTTATGATCCAAAGGCTGTTCCACTTCTTCATGACATAACTTTCACCGGAGTTCATGGCCATGGAGTTCGCGTCCCTGTTCGTATTCAAGGAAGTGAAGAAATACCGGTGAAGAATGTGGTTTTCAGGGATATGTCAGTAGGGCTAACATACAAGAAGAAGCGTATTTTCCAGTGTGCTTATGTCCATGGCAGTGTTATAGGCACCATCTTCCCAGCACCGTGTGAACACCTTGATATATATAATGAGCAAGGGAGGCTCGTCAGGCCTTCGGTTTCCCAGAACGTTACAGACATAGATTATGATTTTTGACAAGGCTGCAAGACTGAGGTGCATAAGAGGTCTCTGTATGTACATAAATATCAAGTTGTTACTGCATTTACTGAGGTTATTGAATTGAGTTTCATGGAGTTCTTTCACTGAGTTCAAACTCTGGCCAAGAACTACTTCTAATTGTGCTTTGCACTTGCTTTTTTTTTTATACTTGAATTGAGAAGATGAATTTTCACTGAAAAGATCTGATATTGTAGCAGCTTTATCACTTCATTTGCTGTTTTTGTTCATATTTTATTACTGTTCTTGAAGTAAAAACCTAGTGGGGCTTGCTAGGGAAACTTGCAGGTTTTGGAAGGAGCATTATTCATGGAAGGTTCGAGGGAAATTTACTCTTAAGATGTCCCAAACCCGATCGGGTCAAGTCGGGTCAGTATATTTTCAAGATACCAATTTAAGTCGGGTAGATTGTAATTTAATGGCAAAATCGATATTTTTTAAAAAAAATTGGAAAATCACGTGCGTGTTTCGTGATCACCATTATCTATTTTTTGTTAAACTTTACCATAAGAACGTGCAAGCTTTTTAAAATATAATAAAAAAATTGCAAAAAGTACAAGTGCTATCGTTTCATTTCTTACCAAATTTTTGCAATTACCTATAAAATAAATGAGTAGTCTATTTGTACAATTCAATTTTATTTCTCCAATTTAGAGTTGGTTGTATATATACCAATAAATCATTTATCTTATTTATTTGTCATTCGAAACACACATGTTATTGGACATGTACACTAAGTTTAATTCGGTTCAACAAAAAGTACAAGTGAGATGCTTTAACAATAATCCAATACACATCAATAATCTTTAAGATAAACACTAGATCAAACGTTAAAACCCAGACATAATTCAAGCATCACTGACCAAAAACAAGGTACTAGTAGAGTAGCAAACCTGAAACAAGATCATGCCATTGCCAGCCAAAAGACTTGCAAACAAAAACTAACTCAGATCATGTCTTCCCTTGTAATCTTCATATGAAACAGCTCAATTCTACACTACACTACACTAGATGATAAAGTTTGCAAAACAAAATGTACCTATATCTCCTTTTTCATTCCCACCATTGCTCATTAAAACCAGCTTGAAACCCTTGCACAAGAAACCAAAACAAAAAGATGAATACACAAGTGAGTATGAAAGTCAGATGAAGGCGATATTGAACGATAATACTTCAATCAAGACGAAAGTTTCTTCCAAAGACAAATAGGAAGTTAAAACTCAATACATATTTCAAGCTAACTACAACTAGTAACGCACTAACTCGTACATCCAACCAGAAATATCAAAAGAAAAGCATATATAGAAATTGTCAACAGTTGAAGCTTTCTTCTTTATGTGTAATTACTTCAAATGTGAGGATTGATTGAACCAATAAGCTCAAGATTAAAGGTCCTTCAATTCCTCAGTAAAATAAGCTTTAAACTCAAAAGAGTCAATAACTATCTTAACCCACCATTGTTGCAAGCATAAGCTATCAGTCTCCTTAGTAGCTACCAACTAGAATTTAGATGACAAAGATTAGGAGCAATCAGGTTACCTATTTTCTGTACTGTTACTAGTCACTTTTTTCTGCCATTGCTTGTAACCTCAGCTTGAAACCCACTCATAAGCAATCGTCCCTGGCAAACATAAAAAGGCCCATGGTAGTAAGCAATTTATGTGTTAAATTACGGTGAAAACAAGATCAAATCTTGCACGATCCTCAACAAGTGGAGCAATTATGTAATACTTTATCAAACTTAGCCACTAAGCTGCTATTGACCCAAATGGATAAAGACTTCACTCTTGATGATTCAACCAATAATAGCAAATTTTATGATGTCAACAATCAATACCAAAACAAACTAAGGCTATTTAGATTCAGCAGTGTCCAAGTTACCTATTCCTGACTCGATCACTCCGATCACTCCTGCCTTTTCCACAGTTTCATCAACTCTATTGACCGCGGGCAAAGGATTAACAAGGCTATCAACATACAGCATTGCATCAAATGAATTTGGCAGACCATGAACTGTAACATTCTTCACTTTTTTGCTTTTGATGTCATACCAAAGAAACTCCTTATTCTCCATCAACAGCAGAACTTCATCTCCATTGCTCGAGTGAGCTACAGGTAAAACACAATGGGGAGATCCAGTGACCTGAGGCTGCGTAATTGATAGCGAACTGATCCCATATTCGCTAGACCTCATCTTCAGCACATACATGTTAGCCCATTTCCCAGTGCGATGAGTAATCACACAGAAGTGACTCTCCCATACCCCAACCTGTAGTTCCACTTCAGATTCTTCACTCGGAAGTACACAATCCAGAGGAAGATACCGGAACTCCTCAGCTGCAAGGTTAAACGCAGAAATCAGGCACCAATTTCTCCCCGGAACGTCGGTCAACCAGTACAAAGCTCCATCAGCAAGCATGCCCATGGATCTTAGGGAGTGGAAGTCAAGCGGAAGGCCATCAACTTCCTTCCACGAGTTCGATTTCAGAGAGTAGACCATTACTTCACATTTCGCTGTATAAAGAAATCGGACAATCCTCACCAGCTTGTAGTCGTCGTGAACGGAATCGTAGGCGAACCCATAAGCAATTTGATGCGTGTAATGGGCGGTGGGGTCCTCAGGGAAAGTGATGGGCCTGAAGGGAACTCGGTGGTGCTTCCTGGTGGACATGTTCCAGAGCACAATCTCGGTGTCTGAGTTGTACAAGCACAGCAAGCCGTTGCAGGAGCCTATCGCCTGGGTTTTGAAGGGCACGGTCTTCATCGGATGCTCGATCTCGACGGATCGTTCGAGAGAATGGAGGTCGACGGAGCGGAGTGCGCAGTTCGTGAGGATGAGACTCTGGTTGGAGAGGGTTTGGGAGGAGTGGCGGAGATGGAGTTTGGTGAAATCGGGAGCGTCGATGGTGGAGCAGAAGTCCTTGGTCGTGCATCGGAACCGGAGAAGAGACTTCACGGGTAGTCTGAAGAGTATCTCGGAGATAATCTCCGGTGGAAGCGTCGACATTGTTCTGGTGCGAGTAGACTCAGTGAGTGCGAGTGCTGGTACAACGAAGAAGGAGAGGTGACGGCAAAAGCAAGCTACTATTTCTGTAATATAGAAATATTTATTGGGCTTATTGTAAGGAGGCCCATTGTGAAGCCTTGTAGCTTAGCCCATATCATTGTTTGGATTGGATGTACTTATTTATAAGCATAAATTACATTCAACTATTTTAATTATTATCAGTTTTCATTTAACTACGTTCATTCTTTAATTTACTTTTTTAACTATTAATTTTTTATTCTTTTTTCTAAATAAGTTAGTTTACTGTTCATTTTTATTAAATAATAAAATTATTCTCGAATTTAAACTTTAAAATCGAAACATAACTCCAACTTTCTTGGATCCCAACATGAATAATGTCTATATTTTTCTTACCAATTTCCAAAATCATATCATTCTGGTTTAGTGGTAGGTTTTAAAAATTAAGAAGGAAAATATGGGTATGTTAGTCTTTTCAAGTTTAGCATTAATATTAGAGGAAGGACAACGCACGACGCATTCACGTTGCTGACAGTTTTATGCTGACATCTCGTATCGAGACCGTATGGAAGAGCCAACAAAAACAAATAACCGTCGCTTCTCGAGGAGCCGTTGTCTAGAACCGACACGTGGATGCACAAATAAGCCGTTGCAACAACATTTCCCTATTTTCGTTTCAATCTTCTTCCATTCTAACAAGCCATCCTCTACATGGATCTAACAACATTCCTCTATTCAGTACATTAATCCAGATTTTTAATGAACTCGTTTTCTCAATTGTCTCCAAACACCCCATCATCTTCCCAATTTAGTACATACACCAATAAAAATAATTTATCTTATTTTTTTGTCATTCGAGACACGTGTATTAGACATGTTTCTTCATGTACTCTACTAATTTTGAATGTTAAAAGATAATCTTTTTTCCTTGCTATTAATTCAGTTCAGTTCAACAAAAAGTACTAGTAAAGTAGCAATCATGAAACAAGATCATGCCATTCAAAAACTAACTCAGATCATGTCTTTCCTTGTAATCTCCATATAAAACAGCTCAATTCTACACCACACTACACTAGATGATAAAGTTTGTAACACAAAATCTACCTATTTCTCTTTTTCCATTCCCACCATTGCTCATTAAAACCAGCTTGAAACCCTTGCATAAGAAACCAAAACAAAAAGATCAATAAACAAGTGAGTACCAAAGTGACAAAGTCAGATGAAGGCAAGATTTAACGATAATATTTCAATCAAGACAAAAGCTTATTCCGGAGACAAATAGGAAGTTAAAACTCATACATATTTCAAGCTAATTGCAACTAGTAACACATACATCCAACAAGAAATATCAAAAGAGCATATGTAGAAATTGTCAACAGTTGAAGCTTTCTTCTTGACGTGTAATCACTGCAAATGTGAGGATTGATTGAAACCAATAAGCTCGTGATTAAAGGTCATTAAATTCCTCAGTAAAATAAACTTCAAACTTGAAAGAGTCAAAAGCTATCTTGACCCACCATTGTTGCAAGCATAAACTATCACTGTCTCCATAGTAGCTACCAACTAGAACTTAGATGACAAAGATTATGAGCCATCACATTACCTGTTTTCTCTACTGTTACTAGTCAATTTTTTTCTGCCATTGCTTATAACCTCAGCTTGAACCCGGCTGATAAAAAATCGTCCCTGGCAAACATAAAAAGGCCAATGGTAGTAAGTAAGCGATTTATGAGTTAAATTACGGTGAAAACAAGATCAAATCTTGCAAGATCCTCAACAAGTGGAGCAATTATGTAATACTTTATCAAACTTAGCCCCTAAACCACTATTAACCCACATGGATAAAGACTTTACTCTTAATGATTCAACCAACAATAGCAAAATTTAAGATGCCAACAATCAATACTGAAACAAACTAAGGCTATTTAGATTTAGCAATGTCCAAAAACTGCTATTGACCCAAATGGATAAAGACTTTACTCTTGATGATTCAACCAACAACAGCAAATTTGAAGATGTCATTATGTCAATAATCAATACCAAAACAAACTAAGGCTATTTAGATTCAGCAATGTCCAAGTTACCTATTCCTGACTCGACCATTTCGATCACTCCTGCCTTTTCCACAGCTTCATCAACTCCATTGACAGTGGGGAAAGGATTAACAAGGCTCTCAACATAAAGCATTGCATCAAATGAATTTGGCAGACCATGAACTGTAACATTCTTCACTTTTTTGCTTTTGATGTCATACCAAAGGAACTCCTTATTCTCCATCAGCAGCAGAACTTCATCTCCATTGCTCGAGTGAGCTACAGGCAAAACACGATGGGGAGATCCAGCGACTTGAGGCTCCAAAATAGATAGCAAACCGATCACAGCTTTCATCAGCACATACTTCACTACATACATATTAGCAAATTTCCCAGTATGATGAGTAATCACACATAAGGTATTCATCCAGACCCCAATCTGGAGATCCTCTCCAATTTCTTCACCAACTACAGAATCCAGCGGAAGAAACCGAAACTCCTCAGCTGCAAGGTGAAACGCAGTAATCAGGCACCAATTTCTTCCCGGAGTCTCGGTCAACCAGTGCAAAGCTCCATCAGCGAGCATACCCATGGATCTTACGGAGTGGAAGTCAAGCGGAAGGCCCTCAACTTCCTTCCACGAGTTCAATTTCAGAGAGTAGACCATAGCTTCACATTTGTCTGTATAGAGAAATCGGGCAATCCTCACCAGCTTGTAGTCGTCGTGAACGGAATC